>ML413127.1:15230-45486 GCA_005239525.1 Nicotiana knightiana | reverse complement strand
AGCCGTTGGATCTGGAAAGATCAACGACTGAGATTTAGCACCTCTTAAACGGTGTCGTTTTGGTTAGGTTGGGGCAGGCCGGGCAAGGGATTTGGGCTGGGTTGGACTGGGTAGTTTCAAGGGATTGGGTTTAGGCCTGGGTCCTTCTTGGGCCAGGTCCGATTTTGTTTTCTTAGTTAGTTAACTTAATTATTCTAATTAAATTAAACTCTAACTTAATAAAAAAATATAGCAATTAATTTCAAACCTTATTTTTCATATATTTACATATTAATTAAGAATAAAACAACCAATTATATATTCTTAATTAAATCTATGATTTATCGAATAAAATGATTAATTTTTATAGTAATTAGTTATTAAAAACTACATTACGTTAAATACTCGTCATTTGTCTATTATTTAATTAATTATAACTAATAACTTCATAATGCAAAATTTTCAATGATTTTGAAAGATGAATTATGGATATGCAAACAATGCAAATAATTCACAATTAATTACTGAAAAATCAACCAATATTCATAAAATCAATTGATTTATTGGGATTTTTATAGGACGATACGGCGAGTAAAAATTACATGCTCACACTTGAAAAGGAAGGTTATAGCTGAGGCCCTTGCCGGGCAAATTTGTTATGATAATGACTTGTATTTTTCCCCTTGCCAGGTGATCATGATTTGTGATTCCACTATGCTGCATCCCTTGCACAAGGGAAAATTCTGTGCCATATTTTATATTGTTTATGCACGAGGGGACATTCCGTACCATATTTTATATTGTTTATGCACAAGGGGACATTCCGTGCCATATTTTATATTTTTTATACACGAGGGGACATACATAATATTTTATATTGTTTATGCACAAGGGGACATTTCGTGCCACATTTTATATTGTTATGCACGAAGGGTGATGCCGTGCCATTCATTTCATTTATCATTGCCATCATTTCATATATATTTACCCGTTGCATAGTGAGGACGAGAGTAAAGCACGAAGGGTGATGCCGTGCCATTCATTATCTGTTTACTTATTGTGTTCAACCTTTCATTTCTGCTAGTTACCTGTCGCCCCCTTACTCGTCCCGTTATACTTTGCCTATCTGTTAAATAATTGTCACTTTCTTGCTATATTTGTTTTCGTCGAACTGTACAGGTAGATTATCATCGTCATGTCTAGCCTCGCCACTACTTCGGCCGGGGTTAGACTCGGCGCTTGCTCAGTACCTGGGGTCGGTTGTACTAATGCTACACCTGCACTTCTCTATATTGTGCATATCCCGCAGCCGGACCCGGTGGACACTGATTGAGGAAGCATCCTTCAGTCCACTCAGATATTACAAGGTATACCCGCAGACGTTCGTGGGCCTTGGCGTCTCTTCTATCCTTTTCTTCCATTCTGTCTTGTTTTCCTTAGTTCTAAGACAATTTTTATATTGTTTCTTCAGACTTTGTATTTATTAACTTCTTAGTCAGTTCGTGAGTTAGTGACTCTAGGTGCTGGGATAATGTAAACGAATCATATTATTTGGTGTTATATGTTATTTCAAAATTTATAGGCTTCCGCAATTGAAAAAGGAGTCTAAGATGTTTTATTTATTTCTGTTATTTAAATGTTGATACGTTAAGGGTATTGTGTATGTTGGCTTGTCTAGCGGGTTCAACGTTAGACGCCATCACGGCCAGAGGGTGAGATTTCGGGTCGTGACATTTTTTTTTCTTTTATTTTTTTAAATTTATTTTTTTGATATTTTTTTTAAAGATTATGTACATTGGTTCCAAATGAAAAGAAAAAAAAGAAATAATATAAACAAGGCTTCAAAGGGCTAACTAGGGTTGACCAGTGTTTGGGTAGCGAGAATGATAGCCTTTCGTCATCCCAACCTGAGAATGCTAAGAATAAAAATGCCCTAATAGAGTCATGTTAGACATAGTATCTCTTGATCGCATCTGCGTTGACGGATATATCAGTCACCTTTCCTTTTATATTTGCCAAGAGTAGAGCTCTTTTTGACAATACTTTCTTGACGAGGTAAGGACCTTGCCAATTCGGGGCAAACTTCCTTTTGCTTCTTCCTAGTGCGGAAAGATATGTTTCAAAAAAAGTTGTCCTACCTCAAATTGTCTTGGGCGCACTTTCTTGTTATAAGCGCGTGCCATTCTTTGTTGGTATAGTTGACCAAAACAAACTGCCGCCAAACACTTTTCATCAATTAAACTCAACTGTTCCAATCGGGACTTGACCCAGCCAGTGTCTTTGATCCCTGCTTCAACAATGATTAGTAGAGAGGGAATCTCAACTTCTTGATTCATTATTTCGAGATTAGACGGCTTTTTAAGAGCTGGGCATGAATTTCGCATGCATGTCATGTTTTTAAAGCCAGCAATAACAAAACTGAAAATGATAAGAAATTAACAAAAATTAGGGAAATGAAAAGACAGAATTTTACTATGAAACTGGAACTTCATTTCATTGAATTTGAAAGGATATAAGGATTAAAATCAAAGCAAAGCAATTAAACTAAAATATCTGGACTACAGCCCTTAAAATAATCCAAATACAGAAAAAGCAACAAAACAGACTACCAAGACTCCTTCCTAATGGGAAGAGAAGTTGCTTCCTAGTTGTTGAGCGAGGTATCTGGACCAATCAGCTGAACACTTGCATGGCTAGGGCCTTCACCAACTTGAACCATATTGATCTCATAGAACATCTCTTTGAGACCCTAGCAAACTTCATCATTGTCATCCTGTATGGATCCTTCCTCTTGCTTTTTTTGATTTTCGAAACTGCCTGACCCGTTTTGAATTGCTTGCGTGGTTGCCTTAAGGGCTGCCTGGCTCACAATTTTGCGCAACTTCATGTCATTCTTAACTATTTCACCAATCTTAATCGCCTCAGCTAAAGGTTTACCAATAGCGGACAACATGTAATGGAGGTAATCAGGATCCTGATCTTGGAGAAAATAGTCAATCATTTCTGCCTCTTTCATTGGTGGTTTGACCCTAACGGCCTGCTCTCTCCCCTTGATTTCATATTCTCTAAAGCTTTCTGTTGATTTCTTTTTTATGTTGACAAGAGAGGATCGGTCTGGAATTATATCAATATTGTACTGAAACTGTACGACAAAATCTTGAGCCATGTCGTTCCAAACGTATCAGTGAGAGATGTCTTGATCTATGAACCACTCGGAAGCAATTCCTCTCAAACTTTCCCCAAATATAAGCCATGAGTAATTCTTCTTTGCCTCCTGCCCCCCTTAATTGGTTATAATACATTTTCAAATGGGAAATGGGATCACCATGTCCGTCATACTTGTCAAACTTGGGGGTCTTGAAACCGGGTGGAAAATGGACATGGGGGAACATGCAGAGATCGTTAAATGAAATACTCTAGTGGCCTCCCAAACCCTGTATGTTTCTCATGGATTGTTCCAAACTCTTCATTTTTCTAGTCATTTCCTCTTGTTCCATATTCTTGTCGGGCTTTTCGATATCAAATGGGAACATGTTCTTAGGAGTATGCTTGTATGAATCTGGAACCTTGAAAATCAGTTCTGGAGAGTAATGTTGGGCCTCATGAGCATTCAGTTGTGAATCATTGTTGAGATTTTGAGCGAGAGCCTGTTGAGGAATGGAGAAAGTATGGACAATGGGTACAGTAGGTGGGTCATTTCTGAGGGTTGCGGTTGGAGGACGTGGAATGGAAGTACTGGGGATAATGGCAAGGTTAATGCTCGGATTGAATCCAGGTTGGTACATTGGGTTACTTGTTAGGGAGATGTGCACTTGATTTGCAACTGACACATTATGAAGATTATCCGAAGACCCTATGGGTAGTGGAGGCGGTGCCTGTCCATTCGCCCAAGCTTGGTACATCTCTGCCAATTGTTGCTTCAACACTCTTACTTATTCAACCAGTTCTGAACCTTGTTCGACCAATTATTCATGGACATCATCATTATCTGGCTCATTCTCACTGTTGTTTGCCATTCTATTTTTTCCTTTTGATCTCGTGTTGTAAGGGTGAGTCTCCAGTTTAAACCACAAACCAACCACCTCTGTTTAACGATATCTTTTGATGACAAACAACAAACGTGTTAGAGTTAGGCATTTTTCAAATATTAATCACACATTGTATGCCATGCACCTAATGCCATTTTCCTTTCTAAAATGATCTTGGAAGGCTTCATGCTTCATACCGGCTTATTGATTTATTTCCTCTTGAATTTAACGCTCTAGTTTTTGTTTCCTCTTCTTTTCTTTTTTCAATTTATTTTTATATGATTAATTATGGCTATGATCGCATCCGATGAGGATTGCCTAATTTTCATGACGCCGCATGAATCAGACCATTACGTAGTTCAGGGAGATCGGAGATGAAGTAAACTAAACTGACCCTTGCTCTTATACAGACCATGAAAGCTCCTAACAAGATTTTTTTTTTGAATTTTTGAAAGAAAGACTTCTAAAGAAGAAAGAACATATTTTTGGATTTTGAATTTATGAAAGAAAAGATTTTTAGAAAAAAATTATTTTTTTAATTTTTAATTTTTTTTATTTTTCGAAAGAAAAACTTCTGAAGAAGAACGAAAATATTTTTGAATTTTCAGAAAAAATTAAAAAAAATATTTTTAGATTTTGAAAATTGGGGGCCGAACCTGATGAAGGCTGCCTTCGTATCTCACATCCAGTAAGAATCAGACCCACGTAGTCGGTTAAAATAACTTAAAATACTATTTTGAAAATTGTGATTTTACATACCGTAACCCTTCAAAATTTTTTTTTTTTTAAAAACGGGTACTTTATGATACTTGGAGGAAATTTTCTCTTTATCTCTCCTTTGTTCAATCAATCTATCCTAAAGCCGGTCAACATTTGAGTGAAGCCTACCAAATAATGTTACATATAGCACGTAAAGATGAACATGCTGGTCCAAAAATTGGTACCTGTCCTAGACGGCCCCGGCCCCTGTGCCCAGTCCCGCTAAGTCCAATGCACATGATGCAAATAAAGCGTAGCCTACTAGGGATATTCATTTCTTGTGGCTTGTTCTTTTAGTTTTCAAATCCTAAAGGAGATGGTATCTACACTTGGCTTACCCGGGTGGACAACCTGAGTCGAGGAGCGTCAAGCGTCACTAGTAGTAGAACAGCACTAGCTAGCTAACGACTCTCCCGCCTAAACATGTGTACTAAATCCTTCACTAGAAGCTGGTAGGCTAACTGGCTTTATCTCAAGACAGAAATTTTGCGATACTAGTAGGCAAATACAACATAACTACCTATCAGAGGACTCAGAGTGGTGCGAGAGAGGATAGAATTTATATCAAAGTTCAAATAAATATTAAAGCGGTAAATAAGCGACAAATAGCACATTAGGCTCCCAAACACAATAATATCCAAGACATGATAAAAGCCAAACAAAAACCAATATACAAAGCTCGAATTCTTAATAATTTTTCCCCAGCAGAGTCGCCAGAGCTGTCACGCCTCTTTTTTTTGCCACACGACCATATTATGAGGTTGAGTTAGAAGAGTCTTTCCAATTAAAGTGACGTTTTGAAAAGGGATTATTTATTATTTAGAGTCTCCACTTGGAATTGAGTTTTGGTGTTCCAAGTCACCTTTTATTGAATCCCTTATCAAAAGGAAGATTTGACTCCCAATTTATGGTCTAAGAAACAGAAAATTGAGTAAGGAATTCTATTGACTGAGGGGAAGGTGTAAGGCACCCCTCGAGTCCCGTGGTTCTAGCACGATCGCTTTATTGACTAATATAAGGCTTAAATCAATTTTCAGCTATTCTTGTATTTTGTTGATTATGAATTATTTATTACCGCTTAATTAATTATTATATTTTATTAATTGTGTTCACCAAGATGCAGAACGCACACAAGGTAACTTCTTGAAATTAAATGTTAAACCAAGATGCGGAATGTACACGTGGTTATAACATAATTATTTTAAATCTAAAGGCATCGAGACGCGGAATGCGCACATGATCCTTCTATATTTAAGCATATCAATCCAAGGTTCGGGTATGAACACATGGGCTAATATTTAAAGTACATCTAAAGTTTTTCTAGTGTTTTAAAGTATTTCATTTGTTTTGTCTCTTTCAGATTCGAGACATTTATTTGTGTAATTTTATTATTATTACTTATTGCAACGAGTCTTAAATTATTTCATGATTCAACTCTCTCCCTCACAATTTTTTTGTATCACTCTTTTATTTCTTGCAACAATTTTGAATTAAGTTGTAACCTACATCTCTTTCTCACTTATAATTATTATTTTTTTTTACTAGTAGGCCTTAAAATGTGTCTAAGCCTAATTAATATACTCCCCATGCACTCTATTTTGACATGCGTAAAAATAGCTCAATGTTAACACAAATATTTAAATATGAAATTAGTAACTAAATAATAAAATAGGACAAAGCTAAATCTACGTTTATGCTAACTGAACATTTGAAATAGAAACAAAATTCAAGAAAAACTCCAAACTAAAGTACTCCACATCGCTGAATGTAGTTTAAAACTTTAAAATATTTTGAAGACATATTAAAAGCTGATCATGAAACTTTTTTAACAAAACCGTCTATATATGTACAACAACCTAAAAATGAATAAATATAAATACCAAATTTCATACAACTATCAAATAACTAAACATACTTACGGAAGATTAACTAAAGTTTTTTTTTTTTGACCAACATAACCTCAAAGAGATCCCTTTCACGTCTCAAGTAGTAAAGAAAAATCAATAATATGAGGTCTCCATACCATCATACCTTTAGCTTTATGAAGATATTAAATATTAATATTTGTGAAAACTAAATTAATATTCAAGGACTTTTATATTAACAAAATTTTCAACCCAGAATAAAACAAACTATTTAAATATCCAACAGAAAAATTCTAACTTAATATTTTACTAACAAATTTCATAACCAATGCAACGAGAAAATAATAAATTAATTTTATTTTTTTTACTTGAAAATCTCTAATAAAACTAATGAAATAGTTAAGTACTAACAAAAGATAAAATGATCAACAACTCACTACTTACATACTAAATTACTTCTTATAATTAATGTTAACTTTCGTAACAAATACGTATTCAACTAAGCACAAGTTATTTGCACGCACTATCTATGGTATCAAAATCAAGACTAAAAAAAGCTAAGGAAAGAATTAAACAACAAAAAAAATCCCTAAATAAGATAACGATCACATTAAACGTTACAAACACAGAAATACATATAAAATTAGAAGACCAGAAATATAAAGTTAGAGGATATGAACCTTTGTAGAAGCTTTCAATAATATAAAAGAAGATCCAGCAATTACAAGAATTTGATGAAAAACAGCAACTGTAGCGCGAACTTAAAACTCGAAACTAAACCTCTATTCGAACTCCATGCTTTCCATGAGAGCAATCTTTTTTGTCAAAAATATAGAACCTTTCTTTTTAAGAACTTTTGCTTTCTCTCACTTTTTGTTGCCTTCGTCCGTTGCGAAAAATTTTCCTTTCAAAAGATCACCCCCCTTTTGTTTGTGAAGTGTGTTAATAATGTATAGATGTATGTGTGTTGTAGTAATTGATGTGAGGAAGTAGTGTGCTGAGTGGGAGAAGTGGGGAAAGGGATGTGAGCCGATGGAGGGAAGTGAAGGGATTGGGATTAAGGAGTTAGGAAGAGATATATTAGGAGATATTGAGGGAATTTGGGGAAATGAAGTTGGGGAGGAGGTAATCGTGGGTTTTAAGTTATGAAACTCATTCATTTTGTATCTTTTAAGATTTGCTCATTTTTGTTGTTGTTTTTTTTTTGTTTTTGTTTTTGTTTTTGTTTTCGTTAGTTTATAGTAAGTTTTTTTTACTTTCTACTAAATCCTTTTTTTAGTAAATAAAATGAGGGTAATATATATATATATATACACACACACACACTCTCTTAGACTTAAAAAAAATTATATAAATAAGAGAACCCAATATTTACACCATAGGTTACTTATACTAAGAAAAATACTATATTTTACATTTAAAATTAGAAGAAACCAAATACATATTTTTTTTGTAAATTTTCTTCTATTTAAAAATAGGAACAAAATTTATACTCTAAGAATATGAATATTTTTGTTTTTTTTCCTTAAATGAAACCTATTAAGAGAAAAATAAAAGTTTAAAATATCAAAATTATACCTAAAAGGAATATTTACACTAAAATAGTATAACATTTGAGTGTGGTCAAAAATTAGTTGTTCACAGCATGGCCCTCATTGCTTGGAAATATGAAGAGTTTGCATGCAAAGAAAATGAACAAGGTGACTGATTTTTTGCCTTTAACAAGGAAGAGAAGATAAAAGAAAAGGATGCGACACTTGGTTATAGGCCACCTACATATCCCAAGTTATAAAGGAATCATGTCACATATAGTTCAAGTGAAAGAAGAGTGATGGAGTATGCTTAGAGGGAGAGTCGAGTGCAGTTCCGTCGAGGTTCTGATCAGCGGTTCATACGATTACATCAAAATAAAATAAAAATTACATACTCTTGAAATCTAAGAGTTACAAAATTCCTATCTAAATGTCATCTGGGGTCTTGCCTTGAATCTTGACTTGCTTCCTTCATTGACTTTAGACGGAAACTTGATGCTCTAGATGCAAAAGACTATGAAATATTCTCATGGCTTGTTTCTTGATCAGGTGATAAGAAGATGGATCTTGAAATTCTGTCTCTGCATGTATTATGTCAAAGCTGGTTCGGCTTGTATTGAGATCAAACGTTCCACTTTCTCTGGCAAGAGCTGAAATATTATTTTTTGCACATTCAATCCGTACTTTGCAGAAATAAACTGCAAGTCATCAGAAACAAACAAAACGAACAAAAATTTTCTGCCCCAGTTTACATTAGAAATTTTTTGTAAGTTATTAAAAATACAATAAACTATCTTTGATATTGCGAAATGAAGAATTGAAAGAGAAATGGGTTTCTTCTTTTTTGTTTTTTTTGAATAATCGGGACGTCGTATCCTATGTTAACAGGATGGAAGGAAACCAGAGGATGTAGTACCCTGTGTTGACAATAAGATGAGGCTCGTGGCACTCTAGGATGCTACTAGGGAATGTCGTACCCTATGTTGGCAGAAAGTAATGTAGCCAGGGGATTTAGTACCCTGTGTTGGAAATAAGATGGAGCTCGTGGCACTCGGGATGCTACTAGGGAATGTCGTACCCTATCTTTGCAATAAAATGCAACCAGGTGATGTAGTACCATGTATTGGTAATAAGTTGAGGCTCATGGCTCACTAAGATTATACTAGAGAATGTTGTACCCTATGTTAGCAATGAGAAATACAACCAAGGGATGTAGTACCATGTGTTGGCAAAAATAAGGCTTGCGACGTTCTTAAATGCTACTAGGGAATGTCGTACCCTATGTTGGTAATAAAATAAGGCTCGTGGTGCTCTGAAATGCTACTAGGGAATGTCGTACCCTATGTAGGTAGAAAATAAATGCAGCCAGGGAATGTAGTACCATGTGTTGACAATAAGATGCAGCCAAGAATGTAGTACCCTGTGTTGGCAATAAGTAATGCGACCAGGGGATCTGGTACCCTGTGTTGAAGATAGGGTATTGATTCCCTATAATGAAACTAAGAATAACATGATTACATGTATATTAGAAGAAAACTAAGAATTTGAGAACTTCACTTGGTGGTGTTCGTCTTTTCACGAACTGTTTCCTAAAATTGTTTTGTTCTTGTTCTGGACAAAGAAAAATTTGTTAGTTTTAAAATGGTGGTCAGTTTGTGGCCTTGATTTCTTGAGCGACTTGACCTTGCGTCCATTACACCTGTTAAAAACACTAACTCCATCGATGGTCGTACAAATTGCCGGGAGATTCTGTCATTACTTCCCGGAGATCTTCTTTCCCAACATCAAAACCTGACTATTTTGTGCCTATCACCATATGTGTTTATGGTGCAGACAACCTTGCTCCCAGAACAACTTTTAACTGAGTAACTTTTGTCGACCCTTGACACATTGTTCCGTCCTTCAAGACTTTTGCTCCTCAGGGAAAATCAAAGGTGGATTTATGCCTTTGCCTATGCTGTTCATACCCAGAAATATTTGCTTCATATAACACGGAAACAGTAACCAATTTTGGGGCCTTTTCTTTGCTTTGCTTTGACGAAATTTAGATTGAAAAAGACTCAAAAAGAATAGTATGAAAGAAAACATGAAGTTGAACTAATAGGTATTACAACTTAATCAAGAAGTGTACCTTTCAGAGATGAAAAATAAAAATAAAAATGACTTATCTGGAGGAATATGCTGACTTCAATTAACATGACATGCACTTTGGACTGGATGCCCGATCCGTCCGAACCGTCTAATTCTCAAAATCCGTTGTAAACTCCACTTTGAAACTGAGTCCTTTTTCTTAACTATGCTTAGGCCGGGATATATGAAGTCCTGAATCGATCAACGATGCCCTTTGTGGGTTTTCACCAATTGACCTCTCTCATTTGTATTTCTCTCAACTCACTATCGCCTTATAGTGCCCGTGAGGGTTTCCACCAATAAGACTCTCTCATTTTATTTTTCTCTCTTTACAATGGCCGAGGCATCACCCGTAATATACTGACCTAGCATTCTCGCAAGTTGATCAGAAGGTCTTAATAGCAACAGCTAAAAGAACTATTAAACTGAATTACAACTTTTGGAACCATTTTGATGGAAAAACCGTTGAAAAATAAAATAATGCCCCAGTTTATTTGATTACTAGGAAATATGGATTTTTGTCGTAGACTGACCGAACCCCAGAGTGAGGCTGCCTACGTATCCTTTCGGAATTAGGTCAGACGTAGTTCAATTAACATGAACTTGGCGTGAAAATCAAGAATAGCATAATAGGGAGACAGCCAGTCCATACCCAATATAACATCGAAATCTACCATATTGAGTAGTAGAAAATCAGCTCCGGTATCAAAACCACTGATGGAAATCAAACATGACCTATATACGTGGTCCACAACAAGAGAATCTCCCACCGGAGTAGAAACATAAATAGGGGAGCTCAATGAATTCCGGGCTATCCCCAGATGTGAAGCAAAAAAAGGAAGACACATATGAATATGTAGAGTCTGGGTCAAATAATACCGATGCATCCCTATGACCAACGGGAACAATACCTGAAATGACTGAATCTGAAGCAATGGCCTCGGACCGGGCCGGAAGAGCATAGTACCTAGCCTAGCCTCCCCCTCTAGGGCAACCTCGACCTCCCCGACCTCCACCTCGAGCTGCCTGAGGTGGTGAGGTAGCATTTGGGGCTGGAAGAATAGCTGGAGGACCTAGTGGAAGACGTGGAGCCTGATAAATCTGAGGAGGTGCAACTTGATAAGTCTGAGGTGGTGCGCCCCTCCTCGCTCTGGGGAAATCTCTGATCATATGATGAGGGTCACCACACTCAAAGAAACCCCTCGGAGGACGTGGCAGCCGCTGCTGACTCTTAACTGGCCTGCTAGGCTGGCCAGTGATAGCACCTCGAGCAGGAGGCACCTGAGATACTAGTGGTGCATAATAAGGCTCCTGAGGTCTAGGAGGAGCTAGAATACCGCTGGCTGCTGGGAGAACTGAATGAACAGGGCGACTCACAAAACCCCAACCATAGCGTGCTGCTGGTGCATGGGCTCCTGAAAAATGACCAGTCTCTTCGAGACCTCTTGGCCTCTCTCTCCTCTCTGTCCCGGGCTAACATAGTCTCAATCCTCCGGGCAATACTCATGGCCAGCTGGTAAGTAATATCGATCTCCAGCTCTCTGTCCATGCTGGTCCGAATACTGGGGTGGAGTCCCTCAATAAAGTGTCGAACCCTCTCTCTGACAGTGACAACCAAAGCTGGTGCATGGCGAGCCAAATCGCTGAAACGAACTACATACTCTGACACAGTCATGGCACCCTGGCGTATCTGCTCAAACTCCGCACGCCAAGCATCTCTGAATCTCTGAGGGACAAACTCAAATAAGAACATCTCGGAAAACTGAGCCCAAGTAAGTGAAGCTACCTCGTCCGGGATACTAAGCTCAAAAGCACGCCACCACTGATAAGTTGCTCCCCTCACCTGGAAAGCAGTGAAAGAAACCCCACTCGTCTCCACAATAACCATAGTGCGGAGAATGCGATGACACCCCTCAAGAAAACCCAGGGCGTCATCAGAAGCTACTTCGCTGAACTTAGGTGAGTGGTACTTCTTGTACCTCTCAAGTCGGAGCTGCTCTGCCTCAGGAACAGCTATCCTAGTCTCATGCTGAGATGGAGCTGCTGGGGGCATAATAATATACTCTGGAACCTGCCCAATATGAACCCTCTGCTCAGGAGTTCGGGCTGCGGGAGTCTGTGTCCCTCCTCCGGCTTGGGATGTAGCTGGAGCTGTCGGAAGTAGAGCCGCCTGAGACAGAGTACTGAAGGCACTCAAGAACTGGGCCAATGTCTCCTGGAGGTCTGGAGTAACAGTAGGGACCTCCTGTGCTCCTCCAACTGTAGCTACTGGGGGATCCTCTGCCCCTGCTCTAGCCGGTGCTCGGGCTGCACCGCGTGCTCGTCCCCTGCCCCGGCCCCTGCCTCTAGTGGCTCTGACTGCAGGCTCGGGTGCCTGGTCATTAGTACGTCTGGTACGGGTACGAACCATCCGCAAGCAAGATTAGAATATAGTTTAAGAATTTGATGACAACAACTAGAACGATAAGGAATTCCAAAGAATTTGATTGTTCTTAACAGTTACATAGCCTCCCGAAGATAGATACGGACGTCTCCGATCCGCGAGACTCTAATAAACCGACTTGTGACTTGTGACTCCTATGAACCTAGACGCTCTGATACCAACTTGTCACGACCCAATTTACCCTCAGAAAGGTATCATGATGGCACCTAGTCTCTATGACTAGGTAAGCCTAAAATTTGCGGAAAATGACAGAATCAATAAAATAAAGCCAGAAAATGAACTCAAGTAGATGTAACGTAGCTGCTCCGCATATACATTTACTTCCCAAAACCCAAAATGTCACCATAGTCACAAGCTATGTACTAAATGTAGCTCTATACAATGAAATAGTGGAAAAATATACAAGTCTTCTATGCCTATACTAGAGTAGAAGAGGACTCGTGGGATTCTGCGGACGCAGCAGAATTGCCTCGCGGTCTCCTGGCTGAAGCTAGAACGACTCCTAGCCACGATACTGGGTGTTATTACCTGGATCAGCACATGGGGAAAACATGCGCAGGAAAGTGCATGAGTACTCCACATTCGGTACTCCGTAAGTGCCAAGCCTAACCCCAGTCAAGTAGTGACGAGGTCAGGTTGAGGCCCTACTGAGTTTGTAAAACAAGTCAATATACAATTTAAAACAGTGAAAAAAATAGATAAGCAATGATAAACGGGATTAACGAAAACGGAAAGATTTAATAACAGAAAGAGAGCCCTCGGCTCAGCACAACATATATCTCAACAGTAAATGTGCAATGCAGTACACGGGGAAAGCTCCCGGATCTCAGTCCGTAGTCCCAATTTAACTATGCTATGCAGTACAGGGGGAAAGTTCCCGGATCTCTGTCCATAGTCCCAATTTAAATATGCATTCCAGTACAGAGGTAAAGCTCCCGGATCTCGGTCTGTAATCTCAATTTAAATATGAAATGCAGTACAGGGGGAAAGCTCACGGATCTCGGTCTGTAGTCCCAATTTAAATATGCAAAACAGAAGTATGCCAAGTATGGCTTAATTAAACAGTCCAGGAAGACAACAGGCAAGAATAATGTAAAACTACCTAAGCATGATGTGACTAATAGAAAATAAGAGGAAATCAAGTCAGAACAAGTAGGCATGCTTACTCTTAGGCTATCTACTCAATTAAGATAGGAAACAGCAATATATGAATGAAAATGAGCGATTTCATGGGAGTCAAAATAGGATTTTAGCAACAATGACCCGTTTACGCACTCGTCACCTCACGTACACGGCGTCCACATAACAAAAATCAGTATAAAGTGCCTAAGGGAAAGTCCCAACACAGAATTAGGCAAGCCACTTACCTTGACTGCGCTAATCAACTCAATACCACGCTCTTGCCACGAGTATCTGACTCCGGGTGGCCCAAATCTATTCAAATCGATTGCATGGTGTAAATATCACTTCAAGGGAACAAAAATAGCTAATTATCTATTAACTAATACGCGAAATTAGGAAATTCGCCCAAAAGGTCCCCCGGGCCCACATCTCGGAATCGGGCAAAATTTATAATTCCCGAACACCCATTCGCTCATGAACCCACTTGAACAAGAATCAACAAAATTCGACGTCTAAATCTCCCTAAATCCTCAGATTTCTACTTGGGAAAATTTCATCCCATTTCCATGGTTTTTCATCCAATTTCATTGATTAGATTGAGGAAATTGATAGAGATTAACGATATATAAAGGGATTAAGGTTATAAAATTTTACCTATGATCCTCCTCTTCAAATCCCATTGAAAATCGCCAAGTTCCGAGCTCACAATCAATTTTGGAATTATGAAATTCAAACCCTCGGATTTTTGGTATAAACTGCCCAGATATTTCACACATGCGACACTGGGATCGCACCTGCGGTTCTGCACCTACGGAAATTCATTAAGTGGCCTGGGGTCGCACCTGCGTGCCCGCACCTGCGAAAATACCATCGCAGGTGCGGAAATTCATATAATGGCCTGGGGTCGCACCTGCGGCACCCTCTTCACACCTGTGTGTCCGCACTTGCGGAAATACCATCGCAGGTGTGAGACACCATAACCAGAATGGTTAAGCTAATTCTTAACTCCTCAAACTCACCCGTTGGGCATCCGAAACAACCCCGAGGCCCCCGGGACGTCAACCAAACCTGCCAACTAACCCTAGTACCTTGTTCAAACTTGGTCGAGCCTTAAAAACACATCTCATAACATCAAAATTATCAATTATGCATAGTTTCAAGCCTAAGAACTTAGGAAATTTCTAGAATTCCCATCCGATGCCGATACACGTCTAAACTCATCCGAATGACCTCAAATTTTGCACACAGGTCATAAATGACATTACGGACCTGCTATCTGTAACGACCCAAAATCCGTAGGTCGTGATGGCACCGGACACCATTGTCAGGCAAGCCAAATCCTTAACTAGTTGAAATATATTCATGTTTTAATGTTCTTGAAACTGTTACCTTTTACTGCATTTCATAATCAAATAAATAAATTTTCGTAAATTAAATACGACAGCAAATAAAATTATGTTATTTTGAACACATTAATCTAAAGATTTCACTTATACAATTATCCCGATACATATCCTAGAACCCGGTGTCACAAGTACATGAACTATTTCTAAGAATTTATACAATCATTACAAAGCCTTTCCGAAATACAACTGGACGAGGAAATTTAAAATGAAATAGATACATTATGAAGGTGACTCTGTCAGATGCGGATCGCCTCCGGAAGATGCAGCTCTCCTGAGTCTCCAAATCCTCCACATTTGCTATGTAAGTACCTGTGCAATAAAATGCACAGCAAGTGCAGTATGGGTAAAAAAAATAATGTGTACTCAGTAAGTCACCCGCCTAACCTCAGAGGTGTAGTGACGAGAGGTCGATTTAGACACTTACTAAAGGTCCATTTAAGTTATTTAAGAGTGACAGTAAGCATGGTTTTTATCATAGGCAGTTTATAACACAGGATTTAAACATCCTTCAATTTCGTTCACATTTAACACTTTATATCTTCTTCATATTTACAATTAATCAACATGGTGAGTTAATCAAATAATTACAAATCAACGGAAGTAACAACTTCTTCCAAAAGTCTTTTTAATAACTTTAAATCTTTGTCATCTCAATTGTCAATTTAGCATTTCAGGCAAATCTCATAGCAACTACGCAGCAAATATCATGCGCAAGCAAATGCCGAGGGTCGAACAGCACGGACCAACAATAATAAACTGTGCACTGCCGAGGGGTCGACCGGCTCGAACCATAGATGCATCTATCTTCCCCGCTCGCGAATCGATCATGCGACGCAATTAACATAATACGGCTAGCCTGCTTGCGAATCATACATGCGACTCAGGTACTCATATGAATACATACACAAATACCAGGTCCTCCTGCTCGCGAATCACTCAAGCGACTCAGGCACCTAACCTTACACATATCCACACAATAAATTCATATTTTTTTATCAAGAAAACTGTTTTTCTCAGGAATGTGGTAAAATATCTATTAAAATAAATATGAAATATAGGTTTTGAAATATTGTTTTTGAAACTCATTTGTCAAATGTAGTAATACTCCAGGATACAATCCAGTCCAGGTACACATATATTCACAGCGGAAACAAATTCTCTTTTTAGGTTATTAACAATATGATCTCTAGCTTTCTTTTAAACATTTAATTACGTTTTCGGTCATATTAGCAGTTCTATGATACAGGCAGGGTTACAGGTACACACATAAAGTATGATAGTGGGTCCTAGGCTACCCAGAAATGGCATAATAGTAGCTACGCACGGACTCCTGTCACCTCGTGCGTACGTAGCCCCCGAAGATAATATCATGTAGTGAATTAATTCACCTAGGGGGATGATTCCCCTCACAAAGTTAGAAAATAGACTTACCTCGCTCCGAAATTTCGACACCGGCTTCCAAGCCCTTCCGATGACTACAACGGACGCATAACGCTCCGAAACTACAAGATATATGACAAAGCAATGAAAATTCATCCTAATACTTACAACAAGTTCAGAAAATATACTTTCCCAACCCCGCTCAATGAAATGACCAAAATTCCCTCGGGCCCCGTGCCTGGAATCCGAAATTTCTCGAAGATACGTTCTACCCATAGCCTTACTAACTCAAATATATAATTTAATGAAATATTCATGCTCAATTCGTGGAAAAAACCCACATTTTTCATATTCTAGGTTTTCTTCAAAGTTTTCCCAATTTTCCTACCAATTTCATGCTCAAATCCATGCAATATCTTGTATTTAACCTTAGAAACAACTTACCTCTTGATGCTTGGTGAAATCTCCCTTGAAAGGCTCTCCCAAAATCGCTTAAATCATGAAAATGAAGACAATGAACCCCAAATTCCTATTTTAAAACATTCTGCCCAGGTCGATTTTCGCAGCTGTGGTCCTTCCTCCGCACCTGCGCGACCAAATCTCCCGCACCTGCCGTTTCACTCAACTTCAGCCAAATCGCACTTGCGCCCCACTGTCCACACCTGCGGCTTTGTTGGTGCAGAAAATCCATCGCACCTGCGGCTCCCAACCAAGTCTGCCCACTTTCGCACCTGCGACTCCCAAGCCGCACCTGCGGCCAAATCCTCGCAGGTGCGGTTACACTAGATGACAGCAGTTTCAGCCCTTTTCCAACTTCAACTTTGATCCGTTAACCACCCGGAATACACCCGAGGCCCCCGAGACCCCGTCCAATTACACCAATCTTTCCTAAAACATGACACGGACTTGATCGAGCCCTCAAATCACATCAAACAACGTCGAAATCACGAATCACACTCAAATCCAATTCTTTAAGAACTTAAAATTTCAAACTTCTACATCCGATGCCGAAACCTATCAAATCACGTCCAATTGACCTCAAATTTTGCACACAAGTCATATTCGACATTACGGACCTTCTCCAACTTCCGGAATTGCATTCCGACCTCTATATCAAAACTTCCACTTCCGGTCGGATTTCCCAAAAACCTTCAAATTTCTATCTTTAGCCAAATGACTCCAAAATGATCTACAGACATCCAAATTTACTTCCGATCGCCCGCCCAATTCCAGAATCACCATACGGAGCTATTCCCAGACTCGGAATCCCAAACGAAAATCAACCTCACTGATATGCACTTCAACCCCAAATTAATGAAATCCTACTAAAATGTTAACTTCCATAATATACGCCGAAACGCTCCCGAGTTATCCAAAACCCGATCCGGACATACACCCAAGTCCGAAATCATCATACGAACTTGCTGGAACCTTCAAATCCTGATTCAGAGATCGTTTACTCAAAACTACAATCTTAGTTGATTTCTCTAACTTAAGGCTTCTAAAACGAGAATTGTCTTTCCAAATCACTTCTAACCTTCCTGGAATTCAATTCCAACCGCGCCCACGGGTCATAATACCTTAAACGGAGCTGCTCACGACTTCAAATCGTTGAACGACGCGCTAGAGCTCAAAACGACCGGTCGGGTCATTACATTCTCCCCCACTTAAACCGACGTTCGTCCTCGAACGTGCTAAGAACTGCTCTGGAGTTACCTGAAATCATTGTTTAACATCTCGAGCACCTGCCCATGCTACCACAACCCAGTCGAGCACAATAGCTTGATCGAATTTGGAGATTTTTTCTTTATCCATATAATAAGCCCGAACTCATTCAAACACCTGAAATTTCTCTAGCCAGGCCTAGTTTAGTTTCAATATATATAAGCACTGCATCCACTAGCACATGACATACCAGATCATAACTGCATACCCTTGCTGAATCGGCACCATGCACCGCATAACTCATCGTCTGACCACAACGACGCCCCCTGAACCTTATTAGCCAAGGCCCAAAAATCTGATGCTCCTGATGCACCTCATTACAATTATTCAAACATCCTGCTATATTGTTGGTGATGCAACCATAACGGAGGAAATGCGCAGAAATTCACACTCAACTGCAGAGTTAACAAATCCTTGAGTACCTTATCTTGACTAGAATCGTCACTTTCATTATGAACCTGAATGATGGTATTTGGTCTTTATTATACACTTCACATAACCTCATCACACTGATCTCTGATCCGATAATCTCGTCTCACCCAGTACGAACTGCTCAAACAGCAAGTCACCCCAAACAGGGCTAACAGCCTTACATGATATTGCGTCTCCCAATAGGCTATACCTCGAACGTGATAATAAGAAATGACTCAGCTCACGCAACTAATATGAATTCTTACCAGAAAATGGGAAATATAACACAAGAAAATAAATACATATTAACCCTTCTTATCATCACACTGTTGCAGCGTGCAACCCGGCCCAAATAACATACCCGTGGTGACGTGCCACCTGATCCACACATAAAATTTACATAAGAAGATATATACACGGTGTTGATTTGCTCACTATTACGAATTACTGAATATCGATCACAAGCACGCTAAGTGCGTAATACCATCCTGGGGAGACTGATAAAACCATAGGCTACAAAACTCAAGCACAACTGAGGTGCGATATATATATATATATATATATATATATATATATATATATATATATATATATATATATATATATATACTCTGGATCCCAAGAGCTGCCCTGCTCACATAACATCCCCGCTACGCGAGACCTCAACACATGAGAGGTTATCAAGTCGTTTCACAACTAGTACGGCACAATCACAATAACATATAAATTTGACGAAGACGGAACAACACCCGTTGTTCTAATACCTTTCCATGAAAAGCGCTCCACTGAAAGGAACATGCCTGGCTCATATGGAGCCCATAATCATATTTGAATCCATCCACAAGCGTCGAGCCACCTTGCTCGCACCAAACTTAGCTATTAGCTCTTACCTTGGTCTACATGCCTTGCTCATACGGAGCCCATAATCATATTTGAATCCATCCACAAGCGTCGAGCCACCTTCCTTGCACCAAACTTAGCTATTAGCTCTTACGTGGGTCTACATTAACCCACTCTTTCTCATAATACACTAGAACAACCATCATCACCGGGACTAACACCCCATAATCCATAATCAACTGAACCGTATGCCCTCCAGGCGTAAATTCTCAATTTAGAAATATTGCACTTCTTTATACACAATCCAAATCTGAATTCCATCAAGTGACTACATGTCACACTTGTACAATCTTATCACGGTCATGCTTTCACGACCTTCCGCACAAGGCAACAAGTCTGCCCATCCATAACACCAACCACACTAAGGCCGCAAAACACATCAAGAACCCATGACAAGGGTACAAAGCCTCTTTCACCGAATCTCAATCTCAGGTGACACTGAAGATAACAACAGCTTACTCTGAACTTCCAAATCACTTTGTCTTGATCTTCCGAGCTCATGACATCCTTATAAACATCAGATCTAAATCTCGATTCTTACTCCCAGTTACATACTGCTTCCCGCACTTAACATACCAATATGAGGTAGCACAAGAATTCCATCATAACTTTCAAACCATCAATAGGGTGAACACTTCTTCATATAGAAACTTTTTACTTAACTCAATTCAAGGGTACCATCTCATCACACGAGTGAATTCTCATCATCAACCAATCATACAAATCTTAAGTGGTAGTCTATACCACCATAACCCTTCCGGAATCCGCCTATACCTGACAGGCCATAGCACTCAAATGTTCCCGCATAAAATCCATTACGACGGCCGACAAGACCCGCACACACCGGCATAATCCACATGCATAATTAAATCACATCAAAGGAACCAATCACTGCCTCAAATGTGTCATCTCAACCATGGCTAATCAATCTATCTTCTTTTAATCATCATTAATTTCCTCAGGAACAATAACAACTTCCTTCCACCCATAGAAAACGCAACCCTCACTCATCCCGAGTGACCTTGATTCACGAGACTATGCTGCCCAAATCCCGCAACCCGTCTCATACCCTCCTGATAATATTTTCTTCAATCCGGAGTCTATTTCTCTCACTCCTCCAATATTATCATGCATGCTGAAACATATCATAGAACATCCCAACCATCCTCCTCTTCCTCAGAAATTATTCTGCAAAAGCTCAATTCTCGATCATATTGCTTCCTGCAATCTTTAAATATTGCATTCTTAACTTTTGAACTCATTAGGACCGCTATTGAGAGTCACCCACTCTGATTGGCCCCGAATACAATCAACCACAAGGCTTTCCTAGCATAGGAACACCTTTTTTAATAAAACACGTGATTGAGTCACTATCCTTACAACTCGCCCATGCTTTAAGCATAAATTCTGAATCTCCCAAAGCCTAATCCTGATCCGATAAGGCCAACTTTTGCGCATATTCATTGATTCTCACGCAAAATTAACATTTTACTCCTTTTTCCTTAGCTGAGATAACTTGCCAACACGCCAAAAATCCTCAACCCTATGTGAAGACAATCCTACAACCCAACTGCAGATGGTGTGACTCCCCCACTTAACCCGAAGCTACTCCTTGCACCACTCTAGACCCTGCTGAGATTCTTCCTTCTCTGGTAACACGATCTTGCTCAACCAATATGTCCAAATCTTCCAAATTCTCTTGCCAGCACTCCCTAAATACTCGAATTCCCTAGCACCATTCACACATTCTATTTCCTACCGACTGGCCACTAGGAACCCTCACAAAACCTGCCAACCCCTCCATTGCTAACCTATCCCCAAAAGACAACCCACATATGGAAATCACCCGATGACACCTCCCAGCGACGCTGAAATGCACCCTCTCTGCGACTTCAATACCCTATCCTATGCCCTGCTTCATTTACCAACTTACTAGTCCGTCTGCTCCTCATGGACACCCATAATGCACGACAAATACCTTCAAGTTCCAAGTTGTGCTGCCGCTCCCCCACTTTGTGACTGCTCGACTTCCGCTTCTTACACCTGGCCTCCTAGAAAAGGAACCACCGCCTAGCCTCATTCCAGGATCATTCTATGTAGCTTTCAAACCAGCAGATCACCACGACTTCAAGCTCTCCGAAGATTATCCTTCAATAGCCGCCTTCGTTATCAACACTTATCTGGTACTGAACCACCGCACTTCACGATCTCTGCCAACCATTTTATTCAACACTCCTTCTCGATACTCTGACCCCACGCAACCGAAGAAACCATACCACCGACAAACTTAACACATTCCTCTCGATCAATGACGACGACTACACGTCACAGGTGCATACCCCATCTCACTTGAAGACCCCAAGTCTCACTACTTTATCAATCCCAACCGGACCATTCATAACCCAAAATGTCATTCCTCTGCCGGCACAAAAGCACTAAAATTTCGAAATCACACTCTGAGAAGACCTCCCTTCAACCATTCATCTTCCCCAACATACGGGAAAACGTTCTACCATCATATCGACACCGCGCGACAATCAATTGCAACCATCATCACTACCTTAGCACAGCCTTAAGGCTCCCAGAAACACAGCTACTGAGCTGAAACAACATATTACCCTTTCACAGGGCCATAACAACAACCACGACCATTTACACATGGAAGCATCTCGAATTACATTCGTAGCACCATTTCCATTCCTCAAATTCCTGATCCATAGCAAGCACTTCGCGATGCGTAAGATTAAGTAGTAATGAACATAGGCATAAGCCTCAAAGGAATCAACTCGCACAATGAAGAATCAAGAAGGGAAGTACTCCTAACAGCCCTGTAGCCTCTCGAAGATAAGTACATACGTCTCCGCACCGAGCCGAAAGACTCTACTAGACTTGCTCATGACTCGTGAGACCTACGTGAACCTAGCGCTCTGATACCATGTTGTCACGACCCAAAATTCGTAGGTCGTGATGGCACCGGACACCACTGTCAGGCAAGCCAAATCCTTAATTAATTGAAATATATTCATGTTTTAATGTTTTTGAAACTGTTACCTTTTACTGCATTTCATAATTAAATAAATAAATTTTCGTAAATTAAATACGACAGCAAATAAAATTCTGTTATTTAAAAACAATGATCTAAAGATTTCACTTAAACAATTATCCCAATACATATCCCAGAACCCGGTGTCACAAGTGCATGAGCTATTTCTAAGAATTTATACAATCATTACAGAGCCTGTCCGAAATACAACTGGACGAGGAAATTTTAAATGAAATAGATACAGTATGAAGGTGACTCTGTTAGCTGCGGATCGCCTCCGGAAGATGCAGCTCACCTGAGTCTCCAAATCCTCCACATTTGCTATGTAAGTACCTGTGCAATAAAATGCACAGCAAGTGCAGTATGACTACAAAAACAACGTGTACTTAGTAAGTCGCCCGCTTAACCTCAGAGAGGTAGTGACGAGAGGTCGATTTAGACATTTACTAAAAGTCCATTTAAATTATTTAAAATTGACAATAACCATGGTTTTTATCATAGGCAGTTTATAAAACATGATTTAAACATCTTTCAATTTCGTTCACATTTAACACTTTATATCTTCGTCATATTTACAATTAATCGACATGGTGATTTAATCAAATAATTATAAATCAACGGAAGTTACAACTTCTTCCAAAAGTCTTTTTAATAACTTTAAATCTTTGTCATTTCAATTGACAATTTAGCATTTCAGGCCAATAATCAGGCAAATCTCATAGCAACTACGCAGCAAATATCATGCGCAAGCAAATGCTGAGGGTCAAACGGCACGGACCAACAATAATAAGTTGTGCACAGCCGAGGGGTCGACCGGCTCGAACCATAGATGAATCTATCTACCCCGCTCGCGAACCGATCATGCGACGCGGTTAACATAATACGGCTAGCCTGCTCGTGAATCATACATGTGACTCAGGTGCTCATATGAATACATACACAAATACCGGGTCCTCCTGCTCGCGAATCACTCAAGTGACTCAGGCACCCAACCTTACACATATCCACACAATAAATTCATATTTTTTTTATCAAGAAAACTGTTTTTCTCAGGAATGTGGTAAAATCTTTATTAAAAAAATATGAAATACAGGTTTTGAAATATTGTTTTTGAAACTCATTTGTCAAATGTAGTGATACTCCAGGATACAATCCAGTCCAGGTACACATATATTCACAAAGGAAACAAATTCTCTTTTTAGGAGATTAACAATATGATCACTAGCTTTCTTTTAAACATTTAATTACGTTTTCAGTCATATTAGCAGTTCAATGATACAGGCAGGGTTACAGGTACACACATAAAGCATGCTAGTGGGTCCTAGGCTACCCAAACATGGCATAATAGTAGCTACGCATAGACTCCCGTCACCCCGTGCGTACGTAGCCCCCGAAGATAATAACATGTAGTGAATTAATTCACCCAGGGGACGATTCCCCCTCACAAAGTTAGAAAGGAGACTTAACTCGCTCCGAAATTCCGACACCGGCTTCCAAGCCCTTCCGATGACTCCAACGGACGCATAACACTCCGAAATTACCACATATATGACAAAGCAATGAAAATTCATCCTAATACTCACAACAAGTTCAGAAAATATACTTTCCCAACCCCGCTCAATGAAATGACCAAAATGCCCTCGGGCCTTCTCCGAAATCACGAATCGCACTCAAATTCATCAAACAACGTCGAAATCACGAATCGCACTCAAATCCAATTCTTTAAGAACTTAAAATTTCAAACTTCTACATCCGATGCCGAAACCTATCAAATCACGTCCAATTGACCTCAAATTTTGCACACAAGTCATATTCAACATTACGGACCTTCTCCAACTTCCGGAATCACATTCCGACCTCTATATCAAAACTTCCACTTCCGGTCGGATTTCCAAAAAACCTTCAAATTTCTATCTTTAGCCAAATGACTCCAAAATGATCTACAGGCATCCAAATTTACTTCCGATCGCCCGCCCAATTCCAGAATCACCATACGGAGCTATTGCCAGACTCGAATCCCAAACGTACATCAACCTCACTAATATGCACTTCAACCCCAAATTAATGAAATCCTTCCAAAATGTTAACTTCCATAATATACGCCGAAACGCTCCCGGGTTATCCAAAACCCGATCCGGACATACACCCAAGTCCGAAATCATCATACGAACTTGCTGGAATCTTCAAATCCTGATTCAGAGATAGTTTACTCAAAACTCCAATCTTAGTTGATTTCTCTAACTTAAGGCTTCTAAAACGAGAATTTTCTTTCCAAATCACTTCTAACCTTCCTGGAATTCAATTCCAACCGCGCCCATGGGTAATAATACCTTAAACGGAGCTGCTCACGACTTCAAACAGTTGAACGACACACTAGAGCTCAAACGATCGGTCAGGTCGTTACACTGCCGCTTTCGAAATTCCATTCCGAGTCCGATATCAAAATCTCGCCTATCGTCCGAAATCGCCGAAATTCTAACTTTCGCCAATTCAAGCCTAAATCCACAACCGACCTCGAAAATACATTCCGAACACGCTTCTATCCCCGAAATCTCCCAATGGAGCTAACGGAGTTGACGAAATTCCATTCCGGATCCGTCTTCACACAACTCTAGCTACGGCCAGATTTCTAAAGCTAAATTCCACATTTATGGACTGTGTCCAAAATCACCCTGGATTTCATCACTCAACGCTCCGACAAGTTCCAATAACATGAATAGACATGGGAGAAACGTTAAATAGGGGATCGGGGCGCTAATTCTTAAAACGACTGACCGGGTCGTTACAGACCTAAATGTCTCAAACCATCTCGCTCGGTCAAAATTGGCCATCATATCTTTACCCGACAACTCTTTCATCATTCCCGGGTAAAGAGGGACAGCTGTTGATGCCCAATTTTTCCCTATAATAATTTCAAAATGCATATATACTTCCAAAACCATGCATTAGCATCAATAATATTTTCCATAATTTCTGCATTTTTGAGGATTTCTAATTAATTTATCCCAGTATTTTATTATATAAATGATCATTAACTGCATTACAAATAATTTTATAACAATTTTACGATTTACTTTTGCTATTTATATTAACACTAAGCCTAATTATTTCACAAATAGCCACATTTAAATTTTTTTGGGTTACAATTACAATAACTTTGCAATTATAGCCCATCTATACATTATTACATTACTTTACCAGAAAATAGCTTGTTGCATTTTTAAAATATTGAGTAATTATTTTAAAATATTTCTATGCATGAAACCATTTTTATAATCTGTTAATTATTTTTATAAATTATTTTTATCAATTAATTGGGTATTTAACAAATAGCCCTTTTAATTTCTTTAACTTTTCGGACCTAACCCTTTAAATACCAGCACAAACCCCTCAATAATACCAGCCCTATTCACCTTAAGCCCAATCTACACATATCTGACCCAAACCCCCATCAAATCGTGTCTGTTGATATTTTAGATCAACGATCCACATTAAACCTTACCATATTAATCTCTAAACAAACCCTAACCCCCCTCATTCTTTCATTTCGCCGTCATTGGTTTCCCTAACCTCTCCAATTCTCTCTCGACCTACCCCTAACCCTAATCTCCGTCACCAGCAAAAAGCTCCTATCAATGGAGATTCTGAGTATTCTCCGACCATTACCAACCGTTTATGCTTCCTGATTGTTCGATTACATGGATCTTTGAGAAAATCTGTTGGAGGTTCAACTTGTTCTTGCCTGAAACTTGTTTACTGGCCTGTCTAGGCCATTCTCGTTTGTGACTACTGATTTTCTCCTATATTTAGTTCGAATCTATGGCTTTTGACCAAGTTTCTCTCATCTCTGTTATTTTTTGAAAACCTAGTTCTACGACTACTTGAATCTGTTCAGATCTGAAACGATTCGAGTGTTATTTGGTACTTTCCCTCAAAAATCTTCTGTTTTGGTTAACTATTTTGATTCCATTAACTTTTTCTGAAATTAAGGTTCATCCTGAGTCTCTTCAAAAGGGTTTTCTAACTTTCAAGTGTTTAATCTAATTATTTCTTTACATGTTTGATTGATTTTGTATGTATTCCTAAACCCTAACTTTTTTTGTTTGTGACGTTGATTTCTTCCATTTTTTTCCGTTACTATGTTTAATTTTGTGACCAGTTACATTGACTGATTATATTTAGGTTTCGAACGATTCTTTCTTGTTAAAATCAGTATTTTCAGGGATTCTTACCTATTTCCTTATTTGCGACTTTTATTAGTAATACTTGCCTTATTTGGACTATCAATCTGACTTAAGGGGCTTGATTGACTCCTATATGGTATAGGATTGATTTACGGCCTTATTTAAGCCCTAATTATGTACCATTAATTGACTCCCATGTCCTAAGGGGTCTTTCCCAGATCTTCCGTATGATTGATTGATTAAATTCCCCAATTAACTGGTTGATTTATTTGGGTTACCCTGTTTATGAATTCTTAATTATTCTTGCCTTATTTGTTTGCCTTACTAAGTGTTATATATACTCTCATTACTGATTCTTCAAGACACGAACAACAGTTCAAACATACACACACAAAACTTCACTCTCATCTCTCTCTCTGCTACTTGTGTTCATTGCTAGTCTAGTCGGGTGAAAGCCAAAGCTAGTCTGTTGAATCCTGCCTACTTTACCTTCTGTTTTGCTTCCCTTAATTGGTATGTTTCTACTTCTAGTGTCGTTCATTATACTATGAAGTTCAAATATGTGTGCTCTCTGTTGATGTACTTCTGTTAAACCCATGTCTCTTATGTACTAGTTAACTACTATGTATTTAGCTTCTATGATTCCCTGTTACTGCCTTAATCAACATGTTTACTCCTGTTTAAGTTTCACTCTTTGCTTTAATCAGCATGTTTACTCTAAACAGCATGTTTACTCTTGTTTAGGTTTCACTCCAATAAACATGTTTACTTTTGTGTTCAAATTCCAGTCTTTCCTTTATATTACTACATGTTTACTTCTGTGTTTAAGGTTCAATCTTCCCTGTCTATTGCCTTAAGACAGCATGCTTATTTTGGTGTCTCCGACTCCTATTTTTCTGTCTAATTGACTTCAATTGGTATGATTAATTCTGTGTAGTTAAAACCCTGTCCTCTCTGTGAATTGATTAGCATGACTGCTTTTACATTAAAATTTTATGTTTCCCTGTCTATTGCTTGAGTCAATAAGCTTACTTCCATTGTTGTGTATGACTGATGAACTTAGGTATTTCCTGTTTAAGACCCTAACTCAGCATGTCCTGGTAAATATTATACCCCTGTTTTCCCTATGCTTCTACTGACTAGCATGCTTCCCTAACACCCTGTTTCTATGTGTTCTTGATTCAAGATTCTTGTTTTCCCAACCCCTGCTCCCTTTTTGTGTAATTGTTTGTTCTCAGCATGCTATATGCACACCTAAGTTTGACTAATGAACTGAGTTGAGTTTGGGAATATGGAGTTTTGTGTGAAACCTTGTGACTGTGTTTCCTACTTGTTGTTGTTTGCTGAACCTTTTCTAGAATATTTCTAAGTTGTTTTTCACTCCTAATATGTTTTCACCTTCTGTGGGTTCGAGACCAAAGCTGACCTTTTATTGCTCGACATGGTTGATTTTGAGGTTATTCTAGGCATGGATAGGCTATCTCCTTATCATGCCGTGCTTGATTGCCATGCCAAGACAGTTACTTTAGCCATGCCCGAGTCACCTAGGCTGGAGTGGAGGGGTTCTTCAGTTAGTGCAGCCAGCCGGGTTATTTCATTCATGAATGCTCGACAAATGGTCGAGAAAGGTTGTCTGGTCTATCTTACTTATGTGCGGGACACCACCGTCGAGTCTCCGACGGTTGATTTAGTGCAAGTGTTTCGAGAGTTTGCGGATGTATTTCCTTCGAATCATCCGGGCATGCCTCCGGACCGTGATATCGATTTCTGCATTGATTTAACTCCAGACACCCAGCCTATATCTATTCGTCCGTACCGTATGGCTCCGAAAGAGTTGAAGGAGCAGATTGAGGAGTTGTTAGCCAGGGGGTTCATCAGACCGAGTGTATCATCGTGGGGTGCTCCAGTTTTATTTGTAAAGAAGAAGGATGGGTCTATGCGGATGTGTATTGATTACCGCCAGTTGAATAGGGTGACCATTAAGAACAAGTATCCCTTGCCGCGCATCGATGATTTGTTTGACCAGTTGCAGGGTTTTCGTGTGTTTTCTAAGATTGATTTGCCATCGCGGTATCATCAGTTGAGGATTCGGGCTTCAGATGTTCCAAAGACTGCTTTTCGTATGAGATATGGCCATTATGAGTTCCTGGTGATATCCTTTGGCTTGACTAATGCCCCAGCATCATTCATGGACTTGATGAATAGGGTGTTCATGCCGTATATTGATTCTTTTGTCATTGTCTTCATTGATGACATTTTGATTTACTACGTAGCCTGGGGGAGCACGGGCAGCTTTTGAGAGTTGTGCCCCAGACTTTGCTAGAACAGAAGCTATATGCTAAGTTCTCCAAGTGTGAGTTTTGGTTGGGTTCTGTGGCATTTTTGGGGCATGTGGTATCTGGAGAGGGTATCAAGATTGATCCTCAGAAGACCGAGGCAGTTCAGCGTTGCTCGCTTCCTACTTCAGCTACAGAGATCAGGAGCTTTCTAGGACTAGCAGGTTATTATCGCCGATTTGTGGAGGGTTTCTCTTCTATTGCAGCTCCATTGACTAGATTGACTCAGAACAATGCCCCGTTTTGATGGTCTGACGAGTGTGAGGCGAGCTTTCAGAAGCTCAAGGCAGCATTGACCTCAGCACCAGTTCTAGTATTGCCTTCCGGTTCTGGGATGTACACGGTATATTGCGACGCTTCACGCGTTGGCTTGGGGTGTGTATTGATGCAGGAGTAGAGAGTTATTGCTTATGCTTCACGCCAGTTGAAGGTTCATGAGAAGAATTACCCTGTGCACAATTTGGAGTTGGCGACGATTGTTCACGCTCTTAAGATTTGGAGGCACTACTTGTATGGAGTGTCCTGTGAGGTTTATACAGACCACCGTAGCTTGAAACACTTGTTCAAGCAGAAGGATCTTAATTTGAGGCAGCGCAGATGGCTTGAGTTTTTGAAAGATTATGATATCACCATTCTTTATCACCCGGGCAAGGCAAATGTGGTAGCAGATGCTTTGAGCAGGAAGGCGGAGAGTATGGGTAGCTTGGCTTATATTGCAGCAGAGGAGATACCTCTAGCCTTGGACATTCAGTCCTTGGCCAATCTCCTAGTGAGGTTAGACCTTTCAGAGCCTCGTCGAGTTTTAGCACATGTGGTTTCTCATTCTTCGTTACTGGGGGAGATTAAGGCCCAACAGTTCTATGATCTGTGCTTAGCAGAGCTTCAGGAGTCGGTGGTTCAGGGTAGAGCCATGGAAGCTACTATTGGCGAGGATGGTGTTCTGAGACTTCAGGGCCGCTTATGTGTTCCAAATGTTGATGGCCTGAGGGAGAGGATTCTAGAGGAGGCACACA
>ML413127.1:0-14150 GCA_005239525.1 Nicotiana knightiana | reverse complement strand
CATGTGTGATTGACTTCGGAGGTCAGTGGGACCAGTTCTTGCCTTTGGCCGAGTTTGTTTACAATAATAGTTATCAGTCCAGCATTGCGATGGCACCATTTGAGGCTTTGTATGGTCGGCGATGTCGTTCTCCTATCGGGTTGTTTGAGCCTGGCAAGGCTAAGTTATATGGCACCGACCTGGTGAGGGACGCTTTGGAGAAAGTGAAGTTGATTCAGGCGAGGCTCCATACAGCACAGTCCAGACAGAAGAGTTACGCGGATCAGAGGACGCATGAGGTATCATTTATGGAGGGATATAGGGTCCTGTTGAAAGTCTCGCATATGAAGGGTATTATGAGGTTTGGGAAGAAGGGAAAGTTAAGCTCGACGTTTATAGGTCCATTCGAGGTGTTGAGGCAAGTTGGGGAGGTTGCTTATGAGCTGGACTTGCCTCCCAGTTTATTAGGAGTTCATCCAATTTTTCATGTGTCCATGCTCCGGAGGTACCACGCCAACTTCTCTCATGTGGTTGATTTCAGCACTATTCAGTTGGATGAGAGGTTGGGCTATGAGGAGGAGCCAGTTGCTATTATTGATAGACAGGACCGCCATTTGAGGTCCAAGAGAGTTTATGTCGTAAAGGACCAGTGGAAGGGCCATCCAGTTGAGGAGGTAACCTGGGAGTCCGAGGAGGACATGCGGTGCAGATATCCACACATATTCAGCACTTCAGGTATGATTCTAGACCCGTTCGAGGACGAACGTTTGTTTAAGAGGTGGAGAATGTAACGACCCGACCGGTCGTTTTGCGTTATCGGACCCCGTTCTCCTAAATGAAACTTCCCGTAGCGGCTTTTTATGACTTATGACTTGCGGGGACTGGTGGTCCGGGATTCGGAGGTGTTTAGAGTGCTATAGGAACAATTGGTTCCTTAAGGTTGGCCTTTAAGGCCAAGTTTGACCTCGGTCAATATTTTGGGGTAACCGACCTCGGAATCGAGTTTTATCGGTTCCGGTAGCTTCGTGTGATGATTTTGGACCTGGGCGTATGTTCGGAATGTGTTTCTGATGACCCGAGAGCATTTTGGCGCCCAATATTAAAATAAGAAGTTCCTTAAGTTCCTGTTGTGGTTTTGGATGCGTTTTTGTGTTATCGAGGTCCGAATGGAATTTTGAGACCGGGGATAGTTCTGTTATGTCATTTGTGACTTGCCTGCAAAATTTGGTGTCATTCCGAGTAGTATAGGTCGGTTTGGCGCGTTGTTAGCGAAGTCTAGAAAACTTAAAGTTCCTACATTTGGTTCTTGTGGTTTGAGGTGTGATTTTGAGTTTTAGCGTTGTTTTGGGTGTTCTGAAGGATCAAGTGAGTCTGAATTATGATTTGGGACTTGTTAGTATATTTGGATGAGGGATCGGGTGGGCCCAGGTGCCTCCCGGACACCACACGAGGCCAAAAACCAGCTGAAATAGCTGCTGGTGCACCTGATCTGGTGTGACCGCAGTTGCGGTTGCCCAGTCGCAGGTGTGGGACCGAGATCAAGTGGCTGAAATAATCAAGGCCACAAAACCAACTACCGTTTCAAACTACAAATTGTTCTTTGTTTGAAAAAATAAGAAACATGTGCAATCCAAAAGCAACATTGCAAGAAGCAGCTGCAACCAAAAGAAACTGCGCAAGGGCTAGAAACAGCTTTGCATCAACAACTGCAAAAAGGGAAGTCTTCTCCAAAATTCTTTCCCGCATTTGCTCATTTTTCGAAATAAAAAAGAAAAAAAATGATGATGGAAATGATTAAAAAAACAAATGACTAAAAAGGAAGAAAAAGGTCAAAATCATGGTAGTATAGGGTCTCCAATCCCTAGCTACGTTTTTCCAACATAGGGTCTGTCACGCCCCCTTCTTTCCTCTCCTTTCGGATTAGTCAGGGTTTTTGACATTATTGGGATNTGTATGCCCTATATTTAATTGATTGTAAAGTAAGATATTATCAACTTAGTGTCGTGCCCTCCTCTCTCCTCTCCTTTCGGATCAGTCAAGGGCTTTTTGACATTATTGGGATAACTCATTTCCTTTTGGGATAAGGGATGTAAGGATTTGAAGAGTCGCCACCTAACAAATTAAGGTGTGTTAGGGCACCTATTAAAGGTCACAATAACACTAATTGAATAAACAGAGATTGGGTAAGGGCTTGAAATTACTCCAAGGGGAAGGTGTTAGGCACCCCTCAAAGTCCACAACTGTGGTTCCCGGCTAAACAAACTTTGTGAATTTAAGCAAGTACCAAATAAGCAGTCAAAGTATACACATGGAAACAAGTAATGGTTTTTAAAAGATTCGCAGTCTAAGCACACATATGTAGGGGATAGGGGAGTCCTAAGTTGTTTATCCTATAGGATCACATCAATGCAATGCCCGGTAATCACTCCTCAGTGAGAGGCTACACGTGGCATTAGCGCACCGGTAATCATATCCATATCTACCCTTTACCCCACCCTTAGCGGTTATTAAGTGAATTTATTTAGTGATCTCTATGCGTGATGTTACCGTCCCTTCTTAATGGTCCTGGAGGAATTTAGGACCTCTAAGTATAGATAGTTCTAGACAGACCCCTAAGATTTTTAAAGCATAAAATTCTAAGCGACAGGCAAAAACAAATATGACTGATCAGATAAATGCAGGAAAGCAGTTATGAGGCCCAGATTTACCTCCACAAGTAATGCAAATAATCAGCACGTCTCAAACACAAACAAGAGGCAGTTTGTGATGACTTAAAAGCTAATTCCTTGTTTTAAAAGTCAAAACTGAGTTCAGAGACCCTGAAAACCTCCTTATTATCTCACCTCATTTTGCGTGCGCAGCCGGGGCGTATATCCAGGAGGCTTTTGTATGAAAAACTGAGAAAAATGCTTGTTTTGCCTTTAAAATTAAATTTAAGTTGACTTCGGTCAATATTTTGGGTAAACGGACACGTACCCGTGATTTGACGGTTCCGGAGGGTCCGTAGGAAAATATAGGACTTAGGCGTATGCCCGGAATCGAATTCCGAGGTCCCAAGCCCGAGAAATGAATTTTTGAAAGAAATTGTTTTACTGAAAATATAAGAGTTTTTGGAAATTTGTTATATTTGAAATTTATGGTATCGGGCCCGTATTTTGGTTCCAGAGCCCGGTACAGGATCAATATGATATTTGAATTGTGTCTGTAAAATTTGGTAAGAAACGGAGGTCGTTTGACGTGATTCGGACCCGTATTTGTGAAATTTGATACTTTGAAAGTTTTGAGATTTTTCTTTGATTTTTATGCAAAATTCGTTGTTTAAGATATTATTTTGGCGATTTGATCGCACGGATAAGTCCGTAGGATGTTTTTGAGTCGTGTACATGTTTGGTTTGGAGCTCTGAGGGCTCGGGTGAGTTTCGGATAGGCGTCGGAGTGTTTTTGGACTTAGAAAATCTGGTGTAATTGATGGTTTCTGGTGTCTGGTAAAACACACTGTGCAAACGCGTGGTAACCCACGCAAACGCAATGCACAAACGGGGAATGGGGCTGGTTTACACTATGCGAACGCACAGACCTAGGTGCGAACGAGGAGCCTTGGGGAGTTTACTATACGCGAACGCACCAGGTCAGTCGTGAACGCATAGCGTAGGAAGGGAGCTGGGGGATGGGTAGCCTCTAATGCTGTGCGAACGCGGCCTGTGGCCCGTGAACTCGTAGGCCTGGGGGATTAAGCCTATGCGAACACGACCAAGGCACGCGAACGCATAGAGTAAGTGTCCAGTTTTTTTTAAAAACAGTAGCAAGTCGTGATTTTAGCCATTTCTTCATATTTTCAAAACCAAGGTAGCTTAGGGGAGATTTTGAAGAGGGATTTCACCACAAAACCATAGGTACGTGTTCTTAGACTCGTTTTCTTCAATATCCATTAACACCCATTAGATTTCTAGGCCTAAATCATGTTCTTAAGGGTAGAAAATTGGGGATTTGGTTAGAGTTAGGGTTTTTTGAATAATTGGAATTTAGACCTCATTTTGGGGTCGGATTCTAAAAATAATTACATATTCGGACTCGTGGGTGAATGGGTGATCGGATTTTGGTACGAATCTCGTGTTTTGACCAAGCGGGTCCGGGGTCGATTTTTGACTTTTTGGGAAGAATGATGGAAAACCTATAATTAAGCCTTGGGATTGAATTATTTAGCATTTATTGATGTTATTAAGCTAATTATGTCTAGATACAATTGAATTGGAGGTGAATTCTAAAGGGAAAACGGTAATTGAGGCTTGAGTTGGTCGTGGAATTCGAGGTAAGTGTTTGGCTTAACCTTAGCTTCAGGGAATAAGTGTTGTGTCATATTTTCTATGTGTAAGTATCATGTTCAACGTATATTGAGGTGATGAGTACCTATATGTTGGTGTCAATCATGCCCGTGAGTCGAATATTGTGATTTATGTGGTTTTTCGTTGGTAATATTTGAGTTTCACTTTATTGTTATCCATGTTGGTGGAAATTCCTTGATATTGAATAGTGTTGAGTATCAGTTTCAGTTGAAGATTTTTTTGTGAAGTTATGTACTAAGTGAGATTGGATATAGATGTCTTCCCTTGCCGGGATGGTATTGATTCCACTGTTGACTCCCTTGTCGGGACGCTATGGTTTTATTTCTGTTTACTCCTTTATTTTTCCTTGTTGGATTGTTGTCATTTGATGTGTTTGGGTGAGGAAGAGTGTGAAAGCACGAAGGGTGATGTCGTGCGTGAGATTTTGAGTGAATGTTAATGCATGAACGGTGATGTCGTGCCGATATTGTGATTTTAAAACCACGAAGGGTGATGTCGTGTTGAATATATTGATTCTGATGGTGAGGACGAGAATAAAAGCACGAAGGGTGATGCCGTGCACTTGTTTTCGTATTACTATTTCTGTTTCTTAAATTGATATCTAAATTGAGCTTTATCTCGTTATTTCCATTATTTGATATTTTCTCCCCTCAGCATGTTCCCCTTTCCTTTATGCTTAACTGCCTATTTCTCGTATTTATTATTTTCTCCGTATATTGTTAAACTGCACAGGTTGATTTGGTTGTTGTGTCCTAGCCTCGTCACTACTTCCCCGAGGTTAGGCTCAACACTTACTCAGTACATGGGTTCGGTTGTACTGATGCTACACTCTGCACTTTTGTGCAGATCCCGGTACAGGACCCTACGGACCTTGGAGCGAGGAGGCTGCCTTCAGTCCACGTGGAGACACCGAGGTAGTCCTGCAGGCGACCGCAGGCCTTGGCGTCCCCTTCTACTTCATTTGAATTTTGCTCTAATTATCCCAGAAACAGATGTATTTACTTTTGTTCAAACCCCTTATTTGTAGTATTCGTAGATAGTCCGTGAAGTTGTGACACCAAATTCTGGGTTTAGTATTTTGATTCTCGTAATGGCATTTAATCAAGTTATTAGACTTTTCTTCATATTAAATATTCATTTCTTTTGGTTTTGTATTTCACCGTTATTTGATAATAATAAAGAGTACGGTAAATTAAACATTCACGTTGGCTTGCCTAGCGGGTTCAACGTTAGGTGCCATCACGGTCCCGACGGTGGAAAATTTGGGTCGTGACACAGTTTTATTAGACAGGATATCTAGGTGAATGTCAATGCACAGAAATATGCAGCTTTATTTTTATAAACTCATAAGCAGGAGCCTAATCAGTTTGCCTACTGATTTTTAAGCATGTTAACCTTTAGACAGTTCAGAAGTTGTTTTGCCTAAAAGCATGTTGTTCTATGTGTTACGAAAATGCAAGGATTGTTGCCAGTTTTATCTAAAAAAGGATAATCATATGTGAGATTATTTTTACCTTTTTCATGAGTCAGTAGTTAAACTAGGCGTGGTTAAGCAGATGCAAACAAAATCCTAAAGCAGGATATCTAATATGCACATATAAATGCAGGATGGTTAAGACATAATTTCAGGATGTGCAGAATTCCTAAAGGCATGATTTCTAAAATACACAAAGAGCTACAGGTTGATGGAGACATGATTTTGAGTGCACGTGAGTAACAGTTTTATATTGATTTTATTATCCTAAGAGCAGGATTTCTAAGTGGTAGGCATAAGTATAAATTAAGGACATGGTGTACGTTAAAGCAGTAAACATGAAAGCCTTAAAGACATGATATTTAATGCATGTTTGGCATGGTTTGAATGAATATGTTGGTCCTAAGCATGGGTTCTAATGCACATATAGGGAATGTATAATCCTAAGGCATGATTTTTACCCAATGATAGAATATATAACTACCCTCCCCATTTCACTAGTCAACCCCAATATTTGTTTACAAATAATTATTACAGACCAGCTGAATAAATTACATAAATAGATAAGGGAAAAGAAGAAGTTAAACTATAGGGAGCCTGAAGTAGGCCCAAATGTACCAAATTGTCCATAGCCTCATATGCCAAAGTCATAGCCTTTCTCATGTCTGGGTGTGTCAGAGTTCCCTAAGGACCTCAAGGATCTCGGGCAGTGCTCATACCCAGACTTCATAACCAGAACTGAGAAAGTGTAGTGTGGAAGAGCCAGCCCCAATGCATCACAGTTCAGAGGGATCTCACAGGGATCCAAAAGTAGTCACACACTGGAGGGGCAGAACTTAAGGACAAGCTTTGTAGAGTCTGAGGGATCGGTATGGAGACGTCTGTGCTTATCCCCGAGAGGCTGTAGAGTTTAGGAATAACTTCACATCTATTCTTCTCTGTCGTGCAATTTGAATTCTAAATGCTAACTGAATTTCTATTTTATTCTCTCGCAGATGGCGAGAACACGTGCTTCTTCATCTACTGATCAGCAGCCCGAGTCTCTAGTTGCAGCTCCTACGAGGGGCCGAGGCCATGCTAGAGGTTGAGGCAGGGGAAGAGCTCATCCTAGAGCAGCAGCCCCAGTGGCGGAGCCTCAGGTAGAGTTTTCTGATGAGGTTCCTGCTCAGACATTCCCGGTTGGGCCAGCTCATGTTCCCGAGGGGTTCATTGCCACCCCAGTACTCCAGGATGCTCTGGTTCGTCTAGTGGGCCTCATGGAGAGTGTCGTTCAGGCAGGTTTGCTTCCTGCAGCACCAGTCGTCTCTCAGGCTGGGGGAGGAGCCCAGACTCCCGCTACTCGCACTCCGGAGAAGTTGGCTTCGCAGTTTCAGACTCCAGTAGCTCAGCCAGCCGGGGTAGTTCAGTCGGGTATTGTGGCTCAGACTGGTGATAGAGCAGCTATGTCTGCCGATTCTTTGTGGAGGTTGGACATGTTCACCAAGCTGTTTACTACTACTTATAGCGGTGCATCTTCAGAGGATCCCCAGAACTATTTGGATAGTTTCTACAAGGTTCTACGGAACATGGGGATAGTGGAGACCAATGGGGTCGACTTTGCTACTCTTCGTCTGTCAGGTCCCGCCAAGACTTGGTGGAGAGAGTATTTTTTGGCCAGACCAGCTGGATCACCGGCTTTAATTTGGGACCAGTTCACTCAGCTATTTCTGGAGAAGTTTCTTCCTATCACTCAGAGAGAGGATCTTCGGATGCAGTTTGAGGGTCTCTACCAGGGCTCTATGACCGTCACTCAGTACGAGACCAGATTTGTTACCTTGGCCCGACATGCTATTATGATACTTCCCACCGAGCGAGAGAGGGTGAGGAGATTTATTGAGGGACTAGCTTCCGATCAGATTGCAGATGCCAAGGAGACAGGGAGTGAGATTTCTTTCCAGGATGCAGCGAATGTGGCCAGACGAGTTGAGATTGTTTTATTGCAGGGGGTGGTCAGGGATCTGACAAGAGATCTCGTCATTTTGGCGGGTTCAGTGGTACCTCATCTGGAGGTAGGGATTCTTTTGGTAGGTTCCATCCTCCTAGGCCATTTCATTCGGCACTTCAGGTTTCTCGCAGTGCTCCAGGTCGTCGTGGTTCTCATATGCAATATTCTGATCAGTTGCCCTACAATGCACCATCATCTCCTATCAGTGCACCATCGATTTAGACTTTTCAGGGTGGTTACTCATATCGTCAGAGTCAGTTTTAGGGTCAGCAGCCGAGGGCTTGTTATACTTGTGGTGATCAGAGGCACATTGCTAGATTTTTCCCTCGAGCCTCGAGCAGTTCTCAGCACTAGGGTTCTCGTGCTATGGTTCCCGCACCATGTGCTCCATTACCCGCTCAGCCAGCTAGAGGAGGGAGTCGAGGTGTTAGAGGTGGAGGTTAGACAGTTAGAGGTGGAGGCCAGGCTACTAGGGGTAGAGGTCAGCCAGCAGGAGGTCATCCCAGGGACGTAGTTCAAATGGGTGTGGCCCATCCTCGATGTTATGATATTCAGTTGAGGCTGAGGCCTACAATGCAGTTATCACAGGTATGGTTTCAGTTTGCAGCAAGGATGCTTCGGTTTTATTTGATCCGGGGTCCACATTCTCTTATGTGTCGTCTTATTTTGCTCCTTATTTGGTTATGCCTCGTGATTCTTTGAGTACTCCTGTATATGTGTCTACACCGGTGGGTGATTCTATTGTGGTAGATCGTGTCTACCATTCGTGTGTAGTGGTTATTGGGGGTCTTGAGACCAGTGTAGATCTTCTACTCCTTGATATGGTTGATTTCGATGTCATTTTGGGGATGGATTGGTTGTCGCCTTATCATGATATTCTGGATTTTCATGCCAAGACCGTGGCATTAGCATTCCCGGGGTTGCCTCTATTGGAGTGGAGAGGGACTCCCGGTCATTCTTCCAGCAGAGTTATCTCATATATGAAGGCTCGGCGCATGGTCGTGAAGGGGTGTTTGGCCTATTTGGCTTATGTTCGTGATTCTAGTGCCGAGGTTTTATATGGAGTCTGTGCCCATAGTCCGTGAGTTTCCAGAGGTGTTTCCTGCAGACATGCCGGGCATGCCACCCGACAGGGATATTGACTTTTGCATTGATTTGGCTCCGGGAACTCATCCCATTTCTATTTCGCCATATTGTATGGCCCCGCCAGAGTTGAAGAAGTTGAAAGAACAGTTGCAGGATTTGCTTGATAAAGGCTTCATTAAGCCTAATGTCTTGCCTTGGGGTGCGCCGGTGTTGTTTGTCAAGAAGAAGGATGGGCCGATGAGGATGTGCATAGATTATGGGCAATTGAACAAGGTTACCATCAAGAACAAGTATCCATTGCCGCAAATTGATGATTCATTTGATCAGCTTCAGGGTGCCAAGGTATTTTTGAAGATTAATTTGAGATCTGGCTACCACCAGTTAAGGATTAGGGCATCTGATATCCCTAAGATAGCCTTTCGCACTCGGTACGGACATTATGAGTTCTTAGTGATGTCATTCGGGTTGACAATTGCCTCTTCTGATTTTATGGACTTGATAAACCGGGTGTTCAGGCCTTACTTGGATTCCTTTGTGATTGTCTTCATTGATGATATTCTGATCCATTCCCGCAGCTGGGAAGTGCACGAGCAACACCTTCGAGTCGTTCTTCAGACTCTGAATGACAGTCAGTTGTATGCTAAGTTTTCTAAGCGTGAGTTCTGGTTGAGCTCAGTTGCATACCTGGGTCATGTTGTATCAGCAGAGGGTATTCAGGTGTATCCCAAGAATATTTTAGCAGTCAAGGATTGGTCTAGACCCACGTTCGCTACAGAGATTCAGATTTTCTTGGGCTTAGCAGGTTACTATCGTCGGTTTCTGGAGGGCTTCTCATCTGTTGCAGCCCCGATGACCAGGTTGACTTAGAAGGGTGCCCAGTTCAGGTGGTTAGATGAGTGTGAGGCGAGCTTTCAGAAGCTCAAGACAGCCTTGACCACGACACCGGTGTTGGTTTTGCCCATAGGTTCAGGGACATATACTGTGTATTGTGATGCTTCTCGGATAGGACTTGGCGCAGTATTGATGCAGGATGTCAAGGTTATAACCTATGCTTCACGTCAGTTGAAGGTCTATGAGAAGAATTTTCCAGTTCATGATTTGGAGTTAGCAGCCATTGTTCATGCACTGAAGATTTGGAGGCATTATTTATATGGCGTGTCTTATGAGGTGTTCACGGATCACAAGAGTTTGCAATATTTTTTCAAGCAGAAGGAGTTGAATTTGAGGCAGAGGAGATGGTTGGAGCTGTTGAAAGACTATGACATCACCATCTTATATCATCCAGGGAAGGCCAATGTGGTGGTCGATGCTTTGCGTAGGAAGTCAGCCAGCATGGGTAGTCTTTCTTATATTCCGATCGAAGTGAGATCGCTTGCTTTGGATGTTCAGGCTTTATCCAATCGGTTCATGAGATTGGATGTTTTTGAGACCGGCCGTGTTCTAGTATATAGTTGCTCGTTCCTAATTATTTGATCGTATTTCGAGACCGACAATATGATGATCCTCATTTGTGTGTTCTTAGGGATACGGTCCAGCATGGTGATGCCAAGCAGGTTACAGTTGGTGATGATGGAGTTTTACAGATGCAGGGTCGTATATGTGTACCCAATGTGGATGGACTTTGTGAGTTGATATTAGAGGAGGCCCATGGTTCCCGGTATTCTATCCATCCGGGCACCGCAAAGATGTACTAGGATTTGCGGCAGCATTATTGGTGGAGGAGGATGAAGAAGGATATTGTGGCATATGTAGCTCGGTGCTTGAATTGTCAGCAGGTAAAGTACGAGCATCATAGACCTGGTGTATTGATGCAGCAGATTGAGATTCCTGAGCAGAAGTGGGAGCGTATCACCATGATTTCGTTTTGGGACTCCCACGAACTTAGAGGAAGTTCGATGCAGTATAGGTCATTGTGGATAGGCTGACCAAGTCAGCGCATTTCATTCATGTGGCAGTTTCCTATTCTTCGAAGAGATTGGCAGAGATCTACATTGGGGAGATTGTTCATCTTCATGGTGTGCCCGTGTCTATTATTTCCGAACGAGGTACGTAGTTTACCTTGCATTTCTGGAGGGAAGTTCAGCGTGAGTTGGGTACGAGGGTTGAGTTGAGCACGGCATTTCATCCTGAGACGAACAGACAGTCTGAGCGTACTATTCAGATTTTGGAGGATATGCTACGAGCCTATATCATTGACTTTGGAGGTTCTTGGGATCAGTTCTTGCCATTAGCTAAGTTCTCCTACAACAACAGCTATCAGTCAAGCATTCAGATAGCTCCGTATGAGGCAATATATGATAGGCGGTGTCGGTCGCCGATTGGGTGGTTTGAGCGGGGAGAAACTCGGTTGCTGGGTACGGAGTTAGTGCAGGATGCCTTGGATAAGGTAAAGATCATTCAGGATAGAATTCGTACAGCTCAGTCCAGGCAGAAGAGTTATGCCGACCGCAGAGTTCGTGACTTGGCATTCATGGTCGGAGAACGGGTGTTAATTCGGGTGTCTCCCATGAAGGGCGTGATGAGATTCGAAAAGAAGGGCAAGTTAAGCCATAGGTACATTGGTCCTTTTGAGATCCTTGATATAGTGGGACAGGTGGCTTACAGACTTGCATTGCCGCCGAATTTATCAGTTGTGCATCCAGTGTTTCATATGTCTATGTTTCGGAAGTATCACGATGATCCAGCCCATGTGTTAGACTTCAGCAGTGTCCATTTGGACAATGATTTGACCTATGAGGAGGAGTCGGTAGCCATATTAGACCGGCAGCTTCGTCAGTTGAGATCGAAGAGTTATTTTTTGGTTCGTGTTCAGTGGAGAGGCCAGCCTGTCGAGGCAGCAACTTGGGAGTCCGAGTCCGATATGCAGAGCCGCTATCCCCATCTTTACCCTGATTCATGTACTTTTCTATGTCCGTTCGAGGACGAACGTTTGTTTTAGAGGTGGAGAATGTGATGACCCAAAAGGTCATCCCTTGTTTTAAAATTCAAAACTGAGTTCAGAGGCCTTAAAAACCCTCTTTTTATCTCACCTCGATTTGCATGCGCAGTCCGGGCATATAACCGGGAGGCTTTTGTATGTAAAACTGAGAAAAATGCTAGTTTTGCCTTTAAAATTAAATTTAAGTTGACTTCGGTCAACATTATGGGTAAACGGACCCGGACCCGTGATTTGACAGTCCCAGAGGGTTCGTAGGAAAATATGGGACTTGGGCGTATGCCCGGAATCGAATTCCGAGGTCCCAAACCCGAGAAATGAATTTTTGAAAGAAATTGTTTTACTGAAAATATAAGAGTTTTTGGAAATTTGGTTATATTTGAAATTTATGGTATCAGGCCCGTATTTTGGTTCCGGAGCTCGGTACAGGTTCAATATGATATTTGAGTTGTGTATGTAAAATTTGGTAAGAAACGGAGGTCGTTTGACGTGATTCGGACCCGTATTTGTGAAATTTGATACTTTGAAAGTTTTGAGATTTTTCTTTGATTTCTATGATGAATTCGTTGCTTAAGATGTTATTTTGGCGATTTGATCGCACGGGTAAGCCCGTAGGATGTTTGGTTTGGAGCCCCGAGGGCTCGGGTGAGTTTCGGATAGGCGTCGGAGTGTTTTTAGACTTAGAAAATCTGGTGTAATTTATCGTTTCTGGTGTCTGGTAAAATACACTGTGCAAACGCGTGGAAACCCACGCGAACGCAATGCACAAACGGGGAAGGGGGCTGGTCTAATCTACACGAACGCACCAGGTCAGCCGCGAATGCATGGCGTAGGAAGGGAGTTGGGGGATGGGTAGCCTATAATATTGTGCGAACGCAGTCTGTGGCCCGCGAATGCGTAGGCCTGGGGGATTAAACCTATGCGAACGCGGCCAAGGCACGCGAACACATAGAGTAAGTGTCCAGTTTTTTTTTTAAAACAGTAGCAAGTCGGGATTTTAGCCATTTCATCATATTTTCAAAACTAAGGTAGCTTAGGGGAGATTTTGAAGAGGGATTTCACCACAAAACCATAGGTATGTGTGCTTAGACTCTTTTTCTTCACTTTCCATTAACACCCATTAGATTTCTAGGCCTAAATCATGTTTTTAAGGTTAGAAAAATGGGGATTTGGGTAGAGTTAGGGCTTTTTGAATAATTGGAATTTAGACCTCGTTTTGGGGGAGGATTCCTAAACTAATTATATATTCGGGCTCGTGGGTGAATGGGTTATCGGGTTTTAGTTCGAACCTCGTGTTTTGACCAAGCGGGCCCCGGGTCGATTTTTGACTTTTTGGGAAGAATGATGGAAAACCTATAATTAAGCCTTGGGATTGAATTATTCAGCATTTATTGATGTTATTAAGCAAATTATATCTAGATAAAATTGAATTGGAGGAGAATTCTAAAGGGAAANGACGAGTACCTATACGTTGGTGTCAAGCATGTCGTGAGTCGAATATTGTGATTTATGTGGTTTTTCGTAAGTAATATTTGAGTTTCACTTTATAGCTATCCATGTTGGTGGAAATTCCTTGATATTGAATAGTGTTGAGTATTAGTTTCCGTTGAAGATTTTTATGTGAAGTTATGTACTAAGTGAGATTGGATATAGCTGTCTTCCCTTGCCATGATGGTATTGATTCCACTGTTGACTCCCTTGCCGAGACGCTACGGTTTTATTTCTGTTTACTTTGTTATTTCTCCTTGTTTGATTGATGTCATTTGATGTGTTTGGCTGAGGAAGAGTGTAAAAGCACGAAAGGTGATGTTGTGCGTGATATTTTGAGTGAATGTTAATGTACGAACAGTGATGCTGTGCCGATATTGTGATTTTAAAAGCACGAAGGGTGATGTCGTGCCATGATATGAGTGATAATGCATGAAGGATAATGTTGTGCCATGATATTGTGAGGTAAAAGCACGAAGGGTGATGCCGTGCTGAATATATTGATTCTGATTGTGAGGACGAGAGTAAAAGCACGAAGGGTGATGCCGTGCACTTGTTTTTGTATTACTATTTATGTTGCTTAAATTGATATCTAAATTGTGCTTTATCTTGTTATTTCCATTATTTGATATTTCCTTCCCTCAGCATGTTCCCCTTTCCTTTATGCTTAACTGCTTATTTCTCGTTGTTATTATTTTCTCCGTATACTGTTAAACTACACAGGTTGATTTGGTTTTCGTGTCCTAGCCTCGTCATTACTTTGCCGAGGTTAGGCTCAACACTTACTCACTACATGGGGTTGTGAACAACTATTTTTTGACCACACCCAAATTCTATACTATTTTTTGCTATAAATATTAA
>ML413125.1:0-10667 GCA_005239525.1 Nicotiana knightiana | reverse complement strand
GGAAATTAAACTGGAATTCCACCAATCGTGCCTGTATTATCGCCTGCCATGGTCCAGGCCGGCGCCTTGGTACGGATCCGGTACCGAATCGCATGATATTTGTCAGGGACATCTAATATGATCTTAGGAACCATAACCAACGTTTCAAAATGATCAAGTTACATGTTTTGGAATTTTATGGCAATTAAACTGGAATTTCTCTAGTCGTGCATGTATTATCGCCTGGCATGGTCCAGGCTGGACTCCTTGGTATGGAGCCGGTAACGGATCGCATGATATTTTTTCGGACATCAAATACGACCCAGGGAACCATAACCAACGCTTCGAAATGATCAAGTTACATTTTTTTATCATTTTATGGCAATTAATCTGGAATTTCACCAGTCGTGCCTGTATTATCCCCTGGCATGGTCCAAGCCGGACGCCTTGGTACGGAGCCGGTACCGGATAGCATGATATTTTTCTGGGACATCAAATACGACCCAAGGAACCATAACCAAGGCTTCGAAATGATCAAGTTACATTTTTTGGCATTTTAGGGAAATTAAATACGTATTCCGCCAGTTGTGCCTGCATTATCGCCTGCCATGGTCCAGGTCAGACGCCTTGGTATGGAGCCAGTACCGGATCGCATGATATTTGTCCGAGACATAAAATACAACCTTAGGAACCATAACCAATGCTTCGAAATGATCAAGTTATATTTTTTGGCATTTTATGGCAATTAAACTGGAATTCCGCCAGTCGTGCATGTATTATCGCTTGACATGGTCCAAGCTGGACGCCTTGGTATGTAGCAGGTACCGGATCGCATGATATTTGTCCANTTGAATTTCGCCAGTCGTGCCTGTATTATCCCCATCCACGGTCTAGGCCGGACGCCTTGGTATGGAGCATGTACCGGATCGCATGATATTTGTCCGGCAAATCAAATATGACCCAAGAATCAATAAACAACGCTTCGAAATAATCAATTTACATTTTTTGGCATTTTATGGTGATTAAACTGGAATTCCGCTAGTCGTGCTTGTATTATCGCCTGCCATGGTCCAGTCCAGCCGCCTTGGTACGGAGCCAGTACCGGATTGCATGATATTTGTTCGGGACATCAAATACGACCCAAGGAACCATAACCAATGCTTCAAAATGATCAAGTTACATTTATTGGTATTTTATGGAAATTAAATTGGAATTCCTTGAGTCGTGCCTATATTATCGCCTGCCATGGTCCAGGCCAGACGCCTTGGTACGGAGCCGGTACCGGATTGCATGATATTTGTCCGGGACATCAAATACGACCTTAGGAACCATAACCAACTCTTCGAAATGATCAAGTTAAATATTTTGGCATTTTATGGCAATAAAACTGGAATTCCGCCGGTCGTGCCTGTATTATCGCCTGCCATGGTCCAGGCTGGACGCGTTGGTACTGAGCCGGTACCCGATCGTATGATATTTCTCCGGGACATCAAATACAACCCAAGGGACCATAACCAACGCTTCAAAATGATCAAGTTACTTTTTTTGACATTTTCTGGAAATTAAACTGGAATTCCGCCAATCGTGCCTGTATTATCGCCTGCCATGGTCCAGGCCGGCGCCTTGGTACGGAGCCGGTACCGTATCACATGATATTTGTCCGAGACATCTAATATGAGCTTAGGAACCATAAACAACGTTTCGAAATGATCAAATTACATGTTTTGGAATTTTATGGCAATTAAACTGGAATTCCTCTAGTCGTGCATGTATTATCGCCTGGCATGGTCCAGGCTGGACTCCTTGGTATGGAGCCGGTACCGGATCCCATGATATTTTTTCGGACATCAAATACGACCCAGGGAACCATAACCAACGCTTCGAAATGATCAAGTTTCATTTTTTTTATCATTTTATGGCAATTAATCTGGAATTTCGCCAGTCGTGCCTGTATTATCCCCTGGCATGGTCCAAGCCGGACGCCTTGGTACGGAGCCGGTACCGGATAGCATGATATTTGTACGGGACATCAAATACGACCCAAGGAACCATAACACATGCTTCGAATTTATCAAGTTACATTTTTTGGCAATTTATGGCAATTAAACTGAAATTTCGCCAGCCGTGCCTGTATTACCGCCTGCCATGGTCCAGACCGGACGCCTTGGTACGGAGCCAGTACCAGGTCGCAAGATATATTTTCCTGGACATCAAATACGACCCAAGGAACCATAACCAACACTTCGAAATGATCAAGTTTTATTTTTGGCATTTTATGGCAATTAAACTGGAATTCTGCTAGTCGTGCCTTTATTATCGCCTGCCATGGTCCAGGCCGGACGCCTTGGTACGGAGCCGGTACCGGATATCATGATATTTGTCCGGGACACCAAATACGACGCAAGGAGCCATAACACATGCTTCGAAATGATGAAGTTACATTTTTTGGCATTTTATGGCAATTAAACTCGAATTCCCCTAGACGTGCATGTATTATCGCCTGCCCTGGTCCAGGCCGGATAAATTCATACGGAGCCGGTACCGGATCGCATGAAATTTCTCCGAGACATCAAATACGACCCAAGGAACCATAACCAATGCTGCGAAATGATCAAGTTACATTTGTTGGCATTTTATGACAATTAAACTGGAAATCTGCCAGTCGTGCCGGTATTATCGCCTGCCATGGTCCTGGACGGACGCCTTGGTACGGAGACAGTACCGGATCACATGATATTTTTCCGGGACAGCAAATACGATCCAAGGAACCATAACCAAGGCTTTAAAATGATCAAGTTACAATTTTTGGCGTTTTATGGCAATTAAACTAGAATTCCGCCAACTGTATCTGTATTATCGCCTCCCATGGTCCAGGTTGGACGCATTGGTACGGAGCCGGTACCGGATCACATGATATTGTTCCAGGACATCAAATACGACCCAAGGAACCATAACCAATGCTTTGAAATGATCAAGTTACATTTTTTGGCATTTTATGGCAATTAAACTGGAATTCCGCTAGTCGTGCATGTATTATCGCCTGCAATGGTCCAGGATGGACGCCTTGGTACGGAGGCGGTACCGGATCGCATGATATTTTTCCGGGACATCAAATACGACCCAAGGAACCATAACCAATGCTTTGAAATGATCAAGTTACATTTTTTGGCATTTTATGGCAATTAAACTGGAATTCCGCTAGTCGTGCATGTATTATCGCCTGCAATGGTCCAGGATGAACGCCTTGGTACGGAGGCGATACCGGATCGCATGATATTTTTCCGGGACATCAAATATGACCCAAGGAACCATAACCAACGCTTAGAAATGATCAATTTACATTTTTTTGAATTTTATGGCAATTAAACTGGAATTGCGCCAACCGTGCATGTATTATCGCCTGCCATGGTCCAGGTTCGACGCATTGGTACGGAGCCGGTACCGGATCGCATGATATTGTTCCGGGACATAAAATACGACCCAAGGAACCATAACCAATGCTTTGAAATGATCAAGTTACATTTTTTGGCATTTTATGGCAATTAAACTGGAATTCTGCCAGTCGTGCCTTTATTATCGCCTGCCATGGTCCAGACCGGACGCCTTGGTACGGATCCAGTACCGGATCATGATATTTGTCCGGGACATCAAATACGACCCAAGGAACCATAACCAATGCTTTGAAATGATCAAGTTACATTTTTTGGCATTTTATGGCAATTAAACTGGAATTCTGCCAGTCGTGCCTTTATTATCGCCTGCCATGGTCCAGACCGGACGCCTTGGTACGGATCCAGTACCGGATCATGATATTTGTCCGGGACATCAAATACGACCCAAGGAACCATAACCAATGCTTTGAAATGATCAAGTTACATTTTTTGGCATTTTATGGCAATTAAACTGGAATTCTGCCAGTCGTGCCTTTATTATCGCCTGCCATGGTCCAGGCCGGACGCCTTGGTACGGAGCCGGTACCGGATAGCATAATATTTGACCGGGACATCAAATATGACCCAAGGATCCATAACACATGCTTCGAAGTGATGAATTTACATTTTTTGGCATTTTATGTCAATTAAACTGGAAATCCCCTAGACGTGCATGTATTATCGCCTGCCATGGTCCAGGCGGGACAACTTCGTACGGATCCGGTACCGGATCGCATGACATTTCTCCGGGACAGAAAATACGACCCAAGGAACCATAATCAACGCTTCGAAATGATCAAGTTAAATGTTTTGGTATTTTATGGAAATTAAACTGGAATTTTGCAAGTCGTGCCTGTATTATTGCCTGCCATGGTTCAGGCCGACGCCTTGGTACGGATCCAATACCAAATCACATGATATTTGTCCGGGACATCAAATACAACCCAAGGAACCTAAACCAATGCTTCAAAATGATCAAGTTACATTTTTTGGCATTTCATGGAAATTAAACTGGAATACCTTCAGACGTGCCTGTATTATCGCCTGCCATTGTCCATGCCAGATGCCTTAGTACGGAGCCGGTACCGGATAGCATGATATTTGTCCGGGACATCAAATACGACCCAAGGAACCATAATCAATGCTTTGAAATGATCAAGTTACACTTTTTGGCATTTTATGGCAATTAAACTGGAACTCCTCCAGTCGTGCATGTATTATCGTCTGCCATGGTCGAGGTCGGACGCCTTGGTACAGAGCTGGTACCGGATCGCATGATATTTGTCCTGGACACCAAATATGACCCAAGGAACCATAACTAGCGCTTCGAAATGATCAAGTTACAGTTTTTGGCATTTTATGACAATTAAACTGGAATTCTTCCAGTCATGCATGTATTATCGCCTTCCATGGTCCAAGTCGGACACCTATGTACTGAGCCGTTACCGGATCGCATGATATTTTTTTACAGGACATCAGATATGACCCAAGGAACCACAACCAATGCTTCGAAATGATCAAGTTACATTTTTTGGCATTTTATGGCAATTAAACTAGAATTCCGCCTATCGTGCCTATATTATCGCCTGCCATGGTCCAGACCGGAGACCATAGTATAGAGCCGGTATTGGATCACATGATATTTGTCCGGGACATCAAATACAACCCAAGGAACCACAACCAATGCTTTGAAATGATCAAGTTACATTTTTTGGTATTTTATGGGAATTAAACTGGAATTTTGCCTGTCGTGCCTATATTATTGCCTGCCATGGTTTAGGCCGACGCCTTGGTACGGAGCCAGTACCAGATCGCATGATATTTGTCCGTGACATCAAATACGACCCAAGGAACCATAACCAATGCTTCGAAATGATCAAGTTACATTTTTTGGTATTTTATGGCAATTAAACTTGAATTCTGCCAGTCATGCCTGTCTTATCGCCTGCCATGGTCCAGGCCAGACGCCTTTGTACTGAGCCGGTACCGGATCGCATGATATTTTTTTACAGGACATCAAATACGACCCAAGGAACCATAACCAATGCTTCGAAATGATCAAGTTACATTTTTTGGCATTTTATGGCAATTATACTGGAATTCCGCTAGTCGTGCCTGTATTATCGCCTTCCATGGTCCAGTTCGGACACCGTGGTATGGAGCCGGTACCGGATCACATGATATATTCACGAGACATAAAATACGACCCAAGGAACCACAACCAATGCTTCGAAATGATCAAGTTACATTTTTTTGCATTTTATGGCAATTAAACTGGAATTTCGCCAGCCATGCCTATATTATCGGCTGCCATGGTCCAGACCGGAAGCCTTGGTACGGATCCAGTACCGGATCACATGATATTTGTCCGGGATATCAAATACAATCCAAGTAACCACAACCAACGCTTTGAAATGATCAAGTTACATTTTTTGGTATTTTGTGGCAATTAAACTTGAATTTCGCTAGTCGTGCCTGTATTATTGCCTGCCATGGTTCAGGCCGGACTCCTTGGTACGGAGCCGGTACCGGATCGCATGATATTTGTCCGGTACATCAAATACGACCCAAGGAATCATAACCAACGCTTCGAAATTATCAAGTAACATTTTTTGGCATTTTATGGCACTTAAACTGGAATTCTACCAGTCGTGCCTGTATTATCGCCTGACATGGTCCATGCTAGACGATTGGTACGGAGCCGGTACCGTAATGCATGATATTTCTCCGGGATATCAAATACGACCTTAGGAACCATAACCAACGCTTCAAAATGATCAAGTTACATTTTTTGGCATTTTATGACAATGAAACTGGAATTTCGCTAGTCGTGCCTATATTAACGCCAGCCATGGTCCAGATGGGATGCCTTGGTACGGAGCCGGTACCGGATAGGATGATATTTATCCGGGACATCAAATACGACCAAAGGAACTATAACCAACGCTTCTTTAAATGATCAAGTTACATTTTTAGCATTTTATGGATATTAAAATGGATTTCCGCCGGTCGTGCTTGTATTATCGCCTACCATGGTCCAGGTTGCACGCCTTGGTACGGAGCCGGTACCGGATCGCATGATATTTTTCTAGGACATTAAATACGACCCAAGGAACCATAACCAACTCTTCGAAATGATACATTTTTCGGCATTTTATAGTAATTGAACTGAAATTCCGCCAGTCGTGCCTGTATTATCGCCTGCCATGGTCCAGGCTGGACGTCTTGGTACAGGTCCGGTACCAGATCGCATGATATTTGTCCGAGAGATCAAATACGACCCGACAAACCATAACCAGTGCTTCTAAATGATCAACTAACATTTTTTGGCATTTTATGGCAATTAAAATGGAATTCCGCCAGTCATGTCTGTATTATCGTCTGCGATGGTCCATGCCGGACACCTTGGTACAGAGCCGGTATCGGAACGCATGATATTTCTCCGGGACATAAAATATGACCTTACGAACCATAGCCAACACTTCTAAATGATCAAGTTACATTGTTTGGCATTTTATGACAATGAAACTGGAATTCCGCCAGTCATGCCTGTATTAACGCCTGCCATGGTCCAGGTCGTATGTCTTGGTACGGAGCCGGTACCGGATAGAATGATATTTATCCGGGACATCAAATACGACCCAAAGAACCATAACCAACGCTTCGAAATGATCAAGTTACATTTTTTGGCATTTTATGGATATTAAACTGGAATTCTGCTGGTCATGCTTGTATTATCGCCTGCCATGGTCCAGGTCGGATGCCTTTGTACGGATCCGGTACCGGATCGCATTATATTTGTCTGGGAAAGAAAATACGACCCAAAGAACCATAACCAGTGCTTCGAAATGATCAAGTCACATTTTTTGGCATTTTATGGCAATTAAACTGGAATTCCGCTAGTCGTGCCTGTATTATCGCCTGCCATGGTCCAGGCCGGACTCCTTGGTACGGAGCCGGTACTGGATCACATTATATTTCTACGGGACATCAAATACGACCCAAGGAACAACAACCAACGCTTCAAAATGATCAAATTACATTTTTTGGCATTTTATGGCAATTAAACTAGAATTCCGCCAGTCATGCCTATATTATCACCTTCCATGGTCCAGACCGGACGCCTTGGTACGAAGCCGATACTTGATCGCATGATATTTTTTCCGGGACATCAAATACGACCCAAGGAACCATAACCAACGCTTCAGAATGATCAAGTTACATTTTTTGGCATTTTATAGTAATTAAACCGAAATTCCGCCAGTTGTGCTTGTATTATCGCCTGCAATGGTCCAGGCTGGACGTCTTGGTACGAAGCCGGTATCGAACCGCATCATATTTGTCCGAGACATCAAATACGACCTAAGGTACCATAACCCGCGCTTCGAAATGATCAAGTTACATTTTTTGGTATTTTATGGATATTAAACTGAAATTCCGCTAGTCGTGCCGGTATTATCGCCTGCCATGGTCCAGGCCAGACGCCTCGTTATGGAGCCGATACCGAATCGCATGATATTTTTCCAGGACATCAAATACGACCTTAGGAGCCATAACCAACGCTTCGAGTGAGCAAGTTACATTTTTTTGGCAATGAAACTGGAATTTTGCCAGTCGTGCCTGTATTATCACCTGCCATGGTCTAGGTCGGATGCCTTGGTACAAAGCCGGTACCGGATGGCATGATATTTGTCTGGTACATCAAATACGACCCAAGGAACCATAACCAATGCTTCAAAATGATCAAGTTACATTTTTTGGCATTTTATGGCAATTAAACTGGAATTTCGCCAGTTGTGCCTGTATTATCGCCTGCCATGGTCCATGCCGGACGCCTTGGTACGGAGTCGGTACCGGAACGCATGATATTTCTCCGAAACATCAAATATGACCTTAGGAACCGTAACCAATGCTTTGAAATGATCAAGTTACATTTTTTTGAATTTTGTGACAATGAAACTGGAATTCCGCCAGTCGTGGCTGTATTAACGCCTGCCATGGTCCAGGCCGGACTCCTTGGTACGGAGCCGGTATCGGATAGAATGATATTTATCCGGGACATCAAATACGACCCAAGGAACCATAACCAACGCTTCGAAATGATCAAGTTACATTTTTTGGCATTTTATGGATATTAATCTGGAATTCCGCCGGTCGTGCTTGTATTATCGCCTACCATGGTCCAGGTCGAACGCCTTGGTACGGAGCCGGTTCTTGATCGCATGATATTTGTCCGGGAAAGAAAATACAACCCAAGGAACCATAACCCACCCTTCGAAATGATCAAATTATATTTTTTGGCATTTTATGGTAATTAAACTGGGATTCCGCCAGTCGTGCCTGTATTATTGCGTACCATGGTTCAGGTTAGACGCCTTGGTACGGAGCCGGTACCAGATCTCATGATATTTTTTCCGGGACATCAAATACGACCCAAGGAACCATAACCAACGCTTTGAAATGATCAAGTTATAGTTTTTGGTATTTTATAGTAATTAAACAAAAATTCCGCTAGTCGTGCCTGTATTATCGCCTGCCATGGTCCAGGATGGACGTCTTGGTATGAAGCCGATACCGAATCGCCTGATATTTGTCCGAGAAGTCAAATACGACCCAAGGAACCATAACCAGTGCTTTGAAATGATCAAGTAACATTTTTTTGCATTTTATGGCAATTAAACTAGAATTCTGCCAGTCGTGCCTGTATTATCGCCTGGCATGGTACAGGCCGGACTTCTTGGTACGCAGCCTGTACCGGATCACATGATATTTGTACGGGACATCAAATACGACCCAAGGAACAACAACCAATGCTTCGAAATGATCAAGTTAAATGTGTTGGCGTTTCATGGCAATTAAACTGGAATTCCGCCAGTCGTGCCTTTAATATCGCCTTCCATGGTCCAGGCCAGACGCCTTAGTACGGAGCCGGTACCGGACCGCATGATATTTGTTCGGGACATTAAATACGACCCAAGGAACCATAACACACGCTTCGAAATGGTCAAGTTACATATTTTGGGAATTTATGGCAATTAAACTGGAATTCCCTCAATCGTGCCTATATTATCGCCTGACATGATCTTGGCCGGATGCTTGGTACAGAGCCGGTACCGGATTGCATGATATTTGTCCAGGACATCAAATACGACCCAAGGAACCATAACCAACGCTTCGAAATGATCAAGTTACATTTTTTGGCATTTTATGGAAATTAAACTGGAATTCTGCCAGTCGTGCATGTATTATCGCTTGCCATGGTCGAGGTTGGACGTCTTGGTACCGAGCCGGTACCGAATCACATGATATATGTCCGAGACGTCAAATACGACCCAAGGAACCATAAATAGTGCTTCGAAATGATCAAGTTACATTGTTTGGCATTTTATAGCAATTAAACTGGAATTCCGCCAGTCGTGCCTGTATTATCGTCTGCCATGGTCCACGTCGGACTCCATGGTACGGAGTCGGTACCGGATCACATGATATTTTTACGGGACATCAAATACGACCCAAGGAACCACAAAAAACTCTTCGAAATGATCAAGTTAAATTTTTTGGCATTTTATGGCAATTAAACTGGAATTCCGCCAGTCGTGCGTGTATTATCACCTACCATGGTCCAAATCGGACGCCTTGGTACGGAGCGAGTACTGGATCGCATGATATTTATCCAGGACATCAAATACAACCCAAGGAACCACAACCAACGCTTTGAAATGATCAAGTTACATTTTTTGGAATTTTATGGCAATTGAAATGGAATTCTGCCAGTCGTGCCTGTATAGCTTGCCATGGTCCATGCAAGACGCCTTGGTACGAAGCCGGTACCATAACACATGATATTTATCTAGAACATCAAATACGACCTTAGGAACCATATCCAATTCTTCGAAATGATCAAGTTACATTTTTTGGCATTTTATGACAATGAAACTGGAATTCTGCCAGTCGTGCATGTATTAACGCCTGCCATGGTCCAGGCCGAATGCCTTGGTACGGAGCCGGTACCGGATAGAGCGATATTTATCTGGGACATAAAATACGACCCAAGGAACCATAACAAACGCTTCAAAATGATCAAGTTACATTTTTTGGAATTTTATGGATATTAAAATGGAATTCCGTCGTTTGTGCTTGTATTATCGCCTGCCATGGTCCAGGTCGGACACCTTGGTACGGAGCAGGTACCGAATCGCATGATATTTTTTCGGGACATGAAATACGACCCAAGTAACCATAACCAACGCTTCGAAA
>ML413122.1:261744-288654 GCA_005239525.1 Nicotiana knightiana | reverse complement strand
ATTCCTATATTACTTGTCGACCACGTACACTTGCGTGTGCATTGGGAAATCAACCAACAGGAGTCACTTTTGAGGGTCGCCAGAGTTCATCCAAATCCCTTTTACTGGTATTTCCTCACCTTACCATCCTGTTTCTTTTTCGTTCTTTTTTTTATGATAAAATCGTATGAATCACTATTTCAGTACATGCGTTTATGACTGTTTTCATCCCTGTTTCTTGTCAATATGGTTCTCACCCAGTATGGTGCTTTTCTCCTCCTAACTAATTAGACCTTTAACTGCATATGATTGATTATGTAATGGCCATTTTATATTCCTGTTATTAAAATCTGATTAGGAAAATTGGTTGGTTTAGATATCATCGTCCTCGTTAGTTACTGTTCATTGGCTTAGTGTTTGACGCTCTAGATTCAAATCTCGATTAGGTCTTCCCATACTTCTTGAAAGTTATTGATAGCTGTAGCCCCAATATTGCTGTTTCATAGACTCGATTTAATTATATCCAATTATTTTCTTAGGGTGATTCTACATTATTCAGATTCTTGTCTTTCTCTTTACTTAATTTCTACCCCCAACCTCAATTATGTACATGACTGCGTAAGCCAACTAACCTAAGGTTCACCTAAAATTGACTTGGTCAAATATTGATTTTAATCCAATCTTAGCTAGTCACCTAAGGTTAGTTAATTAGGTAATTATGAATAAATTGATTAGGAGTTGTTTACACTAAATACTTAAGATAAGTGAATTAACATCTAATAATAAACCTGATGCAACTACTAAAAGGTTAATTCTGGAGACCTTAAGGGGTAGTTTAGTATTTTGGTTGAGGGAATCTTGGGTGTAACAATCCAAGAACCTTCTAGTATTAGGAAATAAGATTTTTTAGGGGGTAGAAAAGTAATTTTAAGGGCTGGGAATCTTCTAGAACATGGCAGCTGTCCTAAAATATAAGGGTGACATCTGCATTTGTACTATTTTCAGCGTATGGGATAAGGAATATGCCAAGCATATCCTATCCCAAATCCCCCTATAACTACACACACATTTTACCACTTAAGGGGTCCCTTTTCTTAAGAACTTTTTGGCTGCCTATAAATCTGAATACACAGAGAAAATACAGTAGCTGCTGACAACAAAAAATTTCCAAAAAATCAGTAGAGTGACAGAAAGAAAAATCTGGTTTATTTCCTTGAACAAAAATCCACCAGTAGGTTGTTTTGGGTTCTGAGTTTTGGTTCTTCTTTGGGTATTCTGATTTCGAGAATCTTGCGCATCCATATTCAAATTCCTGGGCTGGTTTTCCTATTGGTACTATTTGGTCTTAGCTGGTTGTTGATCTGTTGTTCGTTTGTTGTTGATCTCCATCAGCCTTTATTTTGTCAGTATTTCTTTTGTTTTCTCTTTGAAAAGGTATGTAACCCCTTATTCTATGAATGAACTCTTTTCAGATCTGAAATTTTGTGCTATGCGGATATGTAAACTTGTTGGTTTGTTTAGTTTCCTTGGCTGAACTTGTATGCAAATCTAAGGTCGAAATTGTGTGTTTTGAAACTTTGTTGAGTTATTTTCCAAACATCAATTGCAACACTAACTGGTAGAATACCATTTGGTTAACATGATTGGAGTTGAATCTGACCTTCTTTATGGTCAGGTTCATTCCATAAAAATACATAAATCTGTTCCTTATTTGTGTTTTCTTTTAGTTGCTGGAGGGATCACAAGCAAAGGAACTTGTGTATCCTTAGTTATTGCTAGGATCTAGGGCTGTTCAATACGAATTAATGTTCTCCTAAGGGATAGTTGAATCCAATGTATTTAATACGCCGTTTATAAACATGCTTAATCTTTAGTTATCTTTATTTGGCTCAATCAGTGAGTTTCACATATGGTTTTTGAATTCATGTTAATGTTGGCATAATAGGGACTGAATCTGGCCCATTCATGATCAGATTCACTCCCTGATAATGCATGAAAATCCATTTGATTGTTTGCAAATAGCTAAGAAATGTAGGTTTGAGTCACAAAGTTCTGAATCAAAGAGTACTGCTGAGCTTGCACATGAGCAACAACTTTATTTTTCTTTTTTTTATTTCGTTGTTAGGAAATAGTATTTTTGGAATAGAAACTATATTTTTATATTCTCATATTTATAAAAATAGGCTGGACTCTATATAATTTCATTCAGTAATTTTTTCCTTTTCTTTTTAAAATTTGAGCTCTCTCTTGTTACGAAATGGACCTCAACAGTTTGGGTTGGGTCTTTAAAGGTCACTGAAACTGGGGTCGTCTCAATGGAATGGCCCTCTTCAAAGCTTAAACTAGCTTGAGCCCGTGCCGTTGGGCCTGAAAAGCATGAAAGCCTCAAAGTTCGAAGGGCTGTATATTTTCACATATATTAGGAAACTGATTATTAGGATTCATGTAAGACTTAAAACTGCTGCCATCCAAATCTTGTACGATTCTGGTATTTAAGTAAAAAATTTGCCTAAAACTTCAGGTTTCATTACTAGTATCTATTTCTTTCAAATTCCAGTAATGTGTCTTAAAAATGCTTGTTTTAGAGTTAACGACTTTTAGACAGTATCTTTAAATAATAACTTGAAATAGCTCGTCATCAAACTTGTTTCCGATCGTTTAGTAGCATCTAAATTTCTGTTTATATTCTTTGATTTAGGGATGTTTAATTGGATTGTATAAATCCTTCTTGCAAAGTTATCCATAATTAGGATTGGTCAAAAGGGTTAAATAACTATTGGGCTAAAATATGGTCATAGCCCAAGCATTTTTGTCCTTTAGGCTAAGTGAATTTAAGCTTAAACAATCTCCTACATATCCTTTAAGTTAAAATACATCTTTAGATTGAAATATAGTAAATAGTAAAGTATTACTTCAAATAACCATAACCTACATTCGGGCGTGACAACTCGTGCCCCGACTCTCACTTCGAACATTAATAAATTCCCACGTAGCAATCACGAGTGCATTTCATGTGACGTGATTGTGATGTGTTCAAAAACAACAAGTGCACGCCATCGTGACTTGTTCCAATGATAAATCCATAAGTATCCAAATTGGTTTATATATATATCCCATAAGCTAAGAATGCCCCTCTTAGGTAAAAGTTTGAAAACCTAGAGAAAAATTGAATATCACCTCAAAATAGGCATTTTAAAACCGTCACAACCATTGTCTTGACTATATAATATACACTCAGGTGTGGCAACTCATGTCCCCGACTCTAACTCAAAACAATAATAAAAATCACATGTTGTAAATGCGGGTGCATTTCATGTGGCGCAGTTATAACGTTGTTCCAAACAAACAAGTGCACGCCATCGTGACTTGTTCTGAGATAAATCCATAAATGTCAAAAGCCGCTTAAAATTTAAAAGGCTAAATACACAGTAGGATAAAAATATGTAAATAATTAGATGATTAGGCCAAATATCAATATTTAAGTGACCGTGCTAGAACCACAGAACTCGGGAGTGCCTAACACCTTCCCCGAGTTAACAAAATTCCTTATCCGGGTTTCTGGTTTGCAGACATTTTTAAACAAAGTCAAAAATCTCATTGGTTTGGGATTTCAATAAATAAATGTTGTCCCGGAACACCGTAAAAAATACGGGTGGCGACTCTAAATGTAACAACCCGACCGGTCATTTTGAGCTCTAGCGCGTCGTTCATCGGTTTGAAGTCACGAGCAAATCCATTTCAGGTGTTATGACTTGTAGGTGTGGTCGGAATTGAATTTCGGGAAGTTTAGAGTTGGTTTGGAAAGAAAATTTTCATTTCAGAAGCCTAAAGTTGGAGAAATGGACTAAGATTGAAATTTTTAGTAAACGACCTCTGAATCAGGATTTGAAGGTTCTCGCAGGTTCGTATTATGATTTTGGACTTGGACGTATGTCTGGATCTTGTTTTGGATAACCCGGGAGCGTGTCGATGCATATCATGGAAGTCAGCATTTTTGAGGAATTTCATAAATTTGAGCTTGAAGTGCATTTCAGAGTTACTGATGTCCGTTTGGGATTCCGAGTCTGGGAACAACTTCGTATGGTGATTCTGGAGTTGGGAGCGCGATCGGAAGTGAATTTGGATGTCCGTAGGTCATTTTGATGTCATTTGGCTAAGATAGAAATTTGAAGGTTTTTGAGAAATCCGACCGGAAGTGGAAGTTTTGATATCAAGGTCGGAATGTGATTTTGAAAGTTTGAGCAGGTCCGTAATGTGGGATATGACTTTTGCGCCAAATTAAGGTCAATCAGGCGTAATTTAATAGGTTTCGACATCAGATGTGGAAGTTGGAAAATTCTAAGTTCATAAAGTTGGGATTTGAGTGCAATTCGTGGTTTCGATGTTGTTTGATGTGATTTGAGGCCTCGAGCAGAATTGTATCGCCAGAAAAGCCAAGGGGTCAACAGGTCAAGTTTTACTACAATTACTTGAAATGCGTTTGGATAACATCCTTTTTCGATTGGGTATGGCTTCAACTATTCCCGCAGCCCGTCAATTAGTTAACCATCGACATATTTTAGTTAATGGTCGTATAGTAGATATACCGAGTTATCGCTGCAAACCCCGAGATATTATTACGGCAAAGGATGAACAAAAATCCAGAGCTCTGATTCAAATTTCTCTCGATTCATCCCCTCATGAGGAATTACCAAACCATTTGACCCTTCACCCTGCCTGGGCAGATTATTTTTAAGCGAGAATTGGGTCATTTCTTCATCTATTTTCATAAGCCATGGGCGATTTGGAGGAGCTTCAAGGAGAGGGTTTCGTCAAGGAGTGCAAGGTAAGTAATTTCCTCATGTTTTTGAATTTAATACAAGATTATTACATGATGATCTACGAAGGGTTTGAAGTCGAGGCGATCTGCTAGTTTGAGAGCTATAGAGAATGATCTAGAAGTGAGGCTAGGCGGTGGTTCAATTTCTAGGAGGCCAGGTGTAAGAAGCGGAAGTCGAGCAGTCGCAAAGTGGGGGAGCGGCATCATAGCTTGGGATTTGGAGATATTGTCGCGCATTTAATGGATGTCCATGAGGAGCGGACGGACTAGTAAAGTTGGTAAATGAAGCAGGGCGTTGGATGGGGTATTGAAGTCATAGAGAGTGTGCATTTCAGCATCGTTGGAAGGTGCCCGCGGGTAATTTCCACAGGTGGGTTGTCTTCTATGAATAGGTTAGCAATGGCGGGGTTGGCAGGTCTCTGTGAAGGGTTCTAGTGGCTAGTCGGTAGGAGGCAGAATGTGAGAATGATGCTAGAGAATTTGAGTATTTAGAAAGTGCTAGCAAGAGGATTTGGAGGAATCGGACGGATTGGTGGAGCAAGATCGTGTTATCAAAGGAGAAAGGATCTCGGCAGAGTCTAGAGTGGTGCAAGGAGTAGCTTCGGGCTAAGTGGGGGAGTCCCACCATCTGCAGTTGGGTTGTAGGGTTGTCTTCTCATAGGGTCGCATATTGTCGGCGTGTTGGTGAGTTATTTCAGCTAAGGGAAAGGAGTAAAATGGTAATTATGCGTGGGGTTTGACGAATATGTGCAAACGTTGGCCCTGTCGGATCAGGGTTAGGCTTTGGAAGATTTAGAATTTATGCTAAAGGCATAGGTGAGTTGTCAGGATAGTGACTCGATCGCGTGTTTTATTGAAAAGGGTGTTCATGTGCTAGAAGATCCTTGGAGTTAATTGTATTCGGGGCCAGTCAGAGTGAGTGACTCTCAATAGCGGTCCTAGTGAGTTCAAAAGTCAAGAATGCGGCGTTTAAGGATTTCAAGCAGTAGTATGATCGAGAATCGAGCTTTCGTAGAGTAATTTCTTAGAAGAAGGAAGATGGTTGGAATATTCTATTATATGTTTCAGCATGAAGAATACTACTAGAGGAGTGAGAGAAATAAACTCCGGATTGTAGGAAGATTATCAGAAGGGTATGAGACGGGTTGCGGGACTTAGACATCATAGTCTCGTGAATCAAGGCCACTCGGGATGAGTGAGGGTGGAGTTTGCTATAGGTTGAAGGAAGTTGCTATTATTCCTGAGGCAATTGAAGATGATTAAAAGCAAATAGATTGATTAGCCACGGTTGAAATGGCACATTTTCGGCAGTGATCAGTTCCTCCGGTGTGATTAGTTATGCATGTGGTTTGTGCCGGTGTGTGCGGGGCTTGTCGGCCGCTGTAATGGATTCCATGTGGGAGCATTTGAATGCTATGGCCTGTCAGGCGTAGGCGGATCCCGGAAAGGTTATGGTGGTAAAGACTACTACTTAAGGATTTGCATGTTGGGTGATTATAGGAACTCACTCGTGTGTTGAGATAGTACTCTTGAATTGAGTTAAGTAGAATATTTCTATATGATGAAGTGTTCACCCTATTGGTGGTTCAGGAGTTATGATTGAATTCTTGCGCTACCTCATATTGGCATGTTAGGTGCGGTGAGCAGTATGTAACTGGGAGTAAGAATCGAGACTGCTGTTCGGTGATGATAAGGATGTCATGAGCTCGGAAGAGAAGGAAAAGTGATTTGAAAGTTTAGTCTAAGCTGGTGTTATCTTCAGTGTCACCTGAGATTGATATTCGCTGAAAGAGGCTTTGTACTCTGGTCATGGGTTTTTGATGTGTTTGCGGGCTTAGTGTGGTCGCTGTTATGGATGGGCAAACTCGTTGCCTTGAGTGGAAGGTCCTAGAAGCATGACCGCGAAAAGATTGTATAAAGTGTGACATGTAATCACTTGATGGATTGAATATTTGGACTGAATTTAAAGAAGTGCAATATTGCTTAATTGAGAATTTATGCCTGGAAGACGTTCAGTTCAGTGGAGTATGGATTTTGGGGTGTTTGTCCAGGTGATGATGGTTGTTCTCGTGTATTATGAGAGAAAGTGTGTTAATATGGACCTAGGTAAAAGCTATTAGCTTAGTTTGGTGCGAGCAAGGTGGCTCGATATTTGTGGATGGATTTAAATATGATTATGGGCTCCGTATGAGCCAGGCATGTTACTTTCAACAGAGCGCTTTTCATGGAAAGGTATTAGAACAACAGATGTTGTTCTGTCCTCGTCAAATTCATGTGCTATTATAATCGTGCCGTGTGAGTTGTGAAACGGCTTGATAATTTCTTATGTGTTGAGGTCCCGCATAGTGATGATGTTATGTGAGCAGGATAACTCTTGAGATCCAGAGTGTATATATATATCACACTTTAGTTGTGCTTGAGTTTTGTAAGCATATGGCTTTATCAGTCTCCCCATGATGGTATTATGCACTTAGTGTGCTTATGATCGATATTCAGTAATTTGTGTAATAATGAGCGAATCAGCTCCGTATTTATGTCTTCTTATGTAAATTCTATGTGTGGATCGGATGGCACGCCGCCACGGGTATGTTATTTGGATCGGGTTGCACGCCGCAACAGTGTGATGATGAGAAGGGATAATATATATTTATTTTTCTTAGGTTTTACTTCGTGTTTTCTGATAAAAGTTCATATTAGTTGCATGAGTTGAATAGTCCCTTCCTGAGTCATTTATTATTTATCATGTTCGAGTTATGGCCTATTGGAGCGATGTGGTATCATGTGAGGCTGTTGGTCATGTTTGGGGTGATTTGTTGGCTGAGCAGTTCATACTGGGTGAGACCAGATTATCGGATCAGGGATCAGTGCGATAAAGTTATGTGAAGTGTATATCAAATAACAAATACCATTATTCAAGTTCATAATAAAGTGATGATTCTAGTCAAGGTGAGGTATTCAAGGATTCGTTGACTCCGTAGTTGGGCATGAATTTCTGCACATTTCCTCCGTTATGGTGGTATCGTCAGCATTATAGCAGGGTGTAAGTATATATCAGTCCACTGGGAGCATCAGATTCATGGAATTTTGGCTATTAAGGTTCATGGAGTGTTATTGTGGTTAGATGATGAGTTATGCGGTGCATGATGCTGATCCAGCAAAGGCATGTAGTCATGTTCTGGTATGTCATGTGGTAGTTGATACTGTGTTTATATGTTGGAACTAGGCCTAGCATAGAAATTTCAGGTGTTTGAATGAATTCTGAGCTTATAATATGGATAAAAGGAGAAATCTTCAGATTTGATCAAGCTAATGTACTCAACTGGGTGGTGGTAGCACAGACAGTAGCTCGAGGCATTAAAAATTTATTGCAGATAACTTGGGAGCAGTTCTTGGCACATTCAACGACAAACGTCGGTTTAAGTGGGGGAGAATGTAACAACCCCACCGGTCGTTTTGAGCTCTAGAGCATCGTTCAGCGGTTTGAAGTCGTGAGCAGCTCCATTTCAGGTGTTATGACTTGTAGGTGTGGTCGGAATTGAATTTTGAGAAGTTTAGAGTTGGTTTGGAAAGAAAATTCTCATTTTAGAAGCCTTAAGTTGGAGAAATGGACTAAGATTGAAATTTTGAGTAAACGACCTCCGAATCAGGATTTGAAGGTTCCAGCAGGTTCGTATGATGATTTCGGACTTGGGCGTATGTCTGGATGGGGTTTTGGGTAACCCAGGAGCGTTTCGATGCATATCGTGGAAGTCAACATTTTTGAGGAATTTCATAAATTTGATATTGAAGTGCATTTCAGAGTTATTGATGTCCGTATGGGATTCCGAGTCTGGAAACAACTCCGTATGGAGTTGGGAGCACGATCGGAAGTGAATTTGTATTCATAGCTCATTTTGAAGTCATTTGGCTAAGATAGAAATTTAAAGGTTTTTGAGAAATCCGACCGGAAGTGGAAGTTTTGATATCGAGGTCGGAATGCTATTCCGAAAGTTTGAGCAGGTCCGTAATGTCGGATATGACTTGTGCGCCAAATTTGAGGTCAATCGGGCGTAATTTGATCGGTTTCGACATCGGATGTGGAAGTTGGAAAATTCTAGGTTCATAAAGTTTGGATTTGAGTGAGATTTCATGGTTTCGATGTTGTTTGATGTGATTTGAGGCCTCGAGAAAGTCCGCATTATGTCTTGGAACAGGTTGGTATGATTGGACGGGGTCCTAGGGGCCTCGAGTGGACTCCGGGTGGTTAAAAGATCAAGTTGAGAGTTTGAAAAGGCTGGTTTTGCTGTCATCTGGTGTGATCCGCACCTGCGAGGATTTGGCTGCAGGTGCGGCTAAGGGCACCGCAGGTGCGATTTTGGGCTGGACCCAAGGAGGCCGGAGGTGCGGATGTTTTGGGCGCACCTGCGGACGCGAAGGTGGATTTAAGGGGCCGCATGTGCGTAATTAGGCCTAGGCAGATTGTTTTTAAGCGAGAATTGGGTCATTTCTTCATCTATTTGCATATGCCATAGGCAATTTGGAGGAGCTTCAAGGAGAGGGTTTTGTCAAGGATCGCAAGGTAAGTAATTTCTTCACGTTTTTGAATTTAATACAACATTATTATGTAGATTTGGTAGGGGAAATTGAGGAAAATTTGGAATATCTTAAAGAAACCTAGAAAATTGTAATTTGGAGTTTTAGCCACGAATTGAGCATGAATATTTGACTAAATTGTATATTTGAGTTAGTAAGGTTATGGGTATCTTCGAGAAATTTCGAATTCCTGGGCACGTGGGCCCAAGGGCATTTTGGTCATTTCACTAAGCGGGGTTGGGAAATCATATAATTTGGAATTCTTTCCAATATTACGGTATATTTTCATTGGGTTGTCGTTGTTTGGATAGTTTTGGGGCGTTGTGCATCCGTTGGAGTCATCGGAAGGGCTTGGAGGCCGATTATGGAATTTCGGAGCGAGGTAAGTCTCCTTTCTAACTTTGTGAGGGGGAATTGTCCCTCTAGGTGAACTAATTAAGTATGTGTTACTATCTGCGGGGGCTACATACGCATGAGGTGACGGGAGTCCGTGCGTAGCTACTATTATGCCATGTTCGGGTAGCCTAGGACGCACGAGCATGTCTCACATGTTATACCGGTAATCTTGTGTGTGATATTATAATGCTAATATAATAAAAAATTGTAATTTAATGACTAAGGAAGAGCAGAGTTTACTTTTATAAACCATCTAACAAGAGAATTTATTTCTTTCGCGGGCAATTGTACTTCCAAATAAAGTTGTGTTATTAAACGCTATATAAAACCCGACAAGTGAATTTCGAAAAAGGGATTTTAATACTATTTGTGGTTTTTAAAAGAGAAATCGGTCATTTACTTGAGTATTTGTGTTCCCGACGTATTCGGATTTAGAATGCACATTTTGTACGGGACTTTCGATCCTCGGCAATGCATAGATATGATTATTATATTGAGAGGTGCACTTATGGGACGAGCCGTTCGATCCTCAACAGTGCACAGAGAGGATTATTACATTTAGAGATGCACTTTTGGTACGGGTCGCTCGATCCTCTGCAGTGCATAGACAGGACTAGTTTATCGAGAGGTGCACTTTTGGTACGGGCTGTTCGATCCTGGGCAGTGCACAAAGTGATTATTATGACGGCTTAAGCCGGTTGTTCTTATCCCGTATGCGCATGCTAAATTGTTAAATGTTTCCTACATGATTTTGAAGTGATAAGATATTTGGGAGAAAATAAAGAAGTAATTTTTGATTTATGATATTAGGGGGAAAACAAAGAGGAAATTGTTTATTTAAGATATTTGGAAAATAATGAGAAAGTGGTATCTGTTGTTTATTTCCAGTATTTACTTGGAGTCCAATGCCTTATGTACATGCTGCTTTACTACCTTTACATGCCTATCGTGTTCATCTTATACTGTCAATTAATTTATTGGCCCTTGGTGACTGTCTAATGCGACCTCTCATCACTACCTCTCTGAGGTTAGGCGGGCGACTTACTGAGTACACTTTATTTTTGTACTCATGCTACACTTGATGTGCATGTTTATTGCACAGGTACTTTCATAGCAATGTGGAGGATTCAGAGACTTAGGCGAGCTGCATCATCCGAAGGCGATGCGCAGCTGACGGAGTTTCCCTCGTATTGTATTTACTTTCAGTTTATATTCCCTTGTCCAATTGTATTCCGGACATGCTTTGTGATGTTTGTATAAATTCTTAGAAATTGCTCATGTACTTGTGACACCGGGTTCTGGGAAGTGTTGGGTTATATTTGTTAAACTGTAGTATTCAAACCATTGTTTTACCTAATAGAGTTTTATTTGGTTAATATATAATAAAGTGAAAGGAAATGTTTTTCTTAAATGTTAAAACTGGTAAGTTATTTCAATTAATTAATGTTTTGGCTTACATCGATGTCCGGGGCCATCACGACCTTATAGATTTTGGGTCGTGACACTCAAACTAATAAAATAAATCCCAAATCCGAATGATGTCACTTAAAGTGGAAAAACTCCCTTAATCCACCCTTTATTACACGGGGGTGAAAAAAGAGGTGTGACAGCTCTGGCGACTCTGCTGGGAGAGAACCCAAAATATCTGGTTCAGGGTTCAAGAATTTGAGCTTATATAACTGTTAAATTTTGGCTTTCATTATCTGATTTTACGTGTTTAAACCTAATGTACTAATTGCCGCCTTTTTACCTTTTTGATATTATCTGAACTGCATATAAAACTGTGTCGGAACCCTTCTTCTCTCTAAGTCTTCTAAGACATCTGGGAAGTATGCACTTCGTGTGACTTCTTTACTGTTAGAGTCATCAAAATTTTAGAACGAGGTACAGACAGGTTGCAAAGCCGGTGAAGCTTCCATATTCCCGGTACGCTGCCCCGACCTCGGCTCGAGCTGTCCGCTCGGATAAGCCTTGTCTAGAACAAAACCTCAGGATTTAAACCTAGTATAACATAGCCTCATGCCGAATCCCTAGTAGGAATGATTAATTTGCATCACGTGCATTTGACTTAGGGGACTAAACACAGGGGTTGGGTCCGTCTAGGATAGGTGAACCCGAAATAAAAGACCATCATGATGCATCCTATCTGCTATGTGTACAAAACTTTGTTTCGGTTTATTTGTTGACTGGCTGAAGAAAAGAGAATAACAGAAACACCAAGAGAGAAATAGAATAGGAAATTTTTCCGAATTTTGAAAAAACACCGATATTCAAAATTTTCTCAAAACTCTGCCAAGATTTTGAAAAAAGAAAATGGAAAAAGGAAATGAGTCAGTGCATGTTTTTCAAACCGTGTCAACATTTCCTGAACTACGCATTATTTGATTCTCACAGGTGTGGGATACGTAGGTAACCCTCATCAGGTCCAACCTTATTTTTCAAAATCAAAATACAAAATATTGTCCTAAATAAAGTTAGGTGCCACCGTTCTTACATAAATAGCCAAATTGCACCAACAGGGCGCCGAAAGGTTGTTTTGCAAAAATAGCCTCCTGTGGTCTTTTTCCAAAATTTTTTACACAATTAGCAGCACAACCCTACAAACTTCTTACCCGAAGTGTTGAGGGGCCGTATTCGCAAAGTTGGTCCATTATTCACTTGATTACAAAGTTTTTGCAAAAATAGCACTTTTCTTTACCCTTGGTCAAAAAATAAAATATGTTTTTGCTTTTTCCTTAACCAAATCACTTAATAAATGTGCAAGATGAGCACTGTCAAAAAGAGCCCCTTTAGAGCTGTCGAGGAAAGTCCCGTGGGACTCCATATATGGTGGAGGGACGTGGGGGAAGTTAGTATAAAGTCTGCGGTAAAAGGCTTGGACGGGCTCACTAGTCTTTTAAAAATTAAGCCAAGATTGGACATCATCGAGGCTCTAGGATCATTTTGGGACCCCGCTCACAACGTGTCCCACTTTTCAGACTTTGAGTTGACACCCACGCTAGAGGAAATAGCGGGGTATGTTGGCCTAAGTGAAAATCTCAGGAGTCGATATCCAGTAGCTCCTAGGGCTGTGACTCCCCATAAGTTCTTAGACCTGCTAAGCATCAACCGTGAAATCCAAGACCATCACCTATCTGAGGGGTTCCGCACTTCCTATTTCCTATACAGTCGCTACGGAGATCCTCGGTGTTATGAAGCTGATAACACTGGTCTAACTCATCACAAGAACCAAGCTAAATGGGAGGCTCGACGAGGGTTGGATTTCGTGGTAGCATTCCTGCGTACCTTAATCTGCCCAAGGAGTGACTGACGCATAGATATCGGACTTGTGGGAATGGCATATTTCATGATGAAAAATTCCAATAGCACACTTATACAGATGGTCTTAGCCGAGATTTACCGTGCTCTAACAGTTTGCCAGTTTAGGGGAAAATTGTTTGAGGGTTGCAACCTGCTTCTACAAATATGGATGATCGAACATCTCTGCCGTCGCCCAAGGTATATGAATTACGGTCTGACTGACCTAAATTACATTGAAGAACATAGGACTCGAGTAGAGGGGCATGAATTTCCAGAAGTCACAGAAGTCTGGCTTGCACACTTGGGTTCTTTGACTGCCAATCAAATCGAATGGACATTCGGTTGGCTCCCTATAAATGAAGTCATCTATATATCAGCCGAAGTATGCTATCTTCTGTTGATGGGTCTCCGAATTATTCAACCATATGCCCCACATCGGGTCTTCCAACAACTATGAAGGAATCAAAATGTTCCACACGATGAAGAGGCAAGTAATTGAATTGTGCCCGAGAGCCGCATTTCCGGAGGATAGGGTCCGCCAGATTTAGCATCATTGTAGGTTGTTGGAGCCGCAGACTCGTGTAAGAGATTTTTCCAGAGGGGAAGTAGAGCCGGGCTACACTTCTTGGTTTGGTAGAAGGGGCAGAGTTCTTCAAGAGCAAGAACGACCCTGAAAAGACCCCACGTGCGACAATTCACTGAGCAAACACAAGAGCACTGGGTTTTGTTAGAAAAGGAAAATAACTACCGAGCTACCATAAGCAAGTTGGAAGCCCAGATCAGGGAAATCAAATTTCAAAGCACTCTACAAACTGCCACAACTGAAGGTGAGGAAAATAGGTTAACCAAAGAAAGTGAAGCTCTCCGGGCCCAAATGCAGAAATTGAAAATAGATGTTGAGAACCTTGAGAGAAGCAGAACTGATGAAAGTCTAAACAACAGTCGGAGGCATAAAGTATGCAACGATGGGGATGATCTAGACAAAGCTGAGGAAGAATTCCCTAGAGTTCGGGCAAAATTTACAAGAAGTACAGAGGAAAGAGCAGAGTTTGTTCAGAAACTGAAAAGGAAATATGACCAAGAAGTCACAGGCTTGAAGGAAAAGGTGGCCACCCTCGAGAACGAAATGGACAAACAAGCAAAAAGGTTCAAGGCAGAAAGGGAACAATGCTATACCATGATGGCTCAGTTGGAGGAACACTTGCAATAGTTATAAGAAAAGAATCATAAGGACGCCCAGGTTTAAGAGGCTAGATCTCAACAGATCGGGTGCTTACTCCAAGAAAAGGGTGTTATCAGGCAGAGGGTCAGAGAAATTACGAATTATATTGTCACAAAATGCCAAGAGTGTGAAGATATGACCCGGACTACGTTCTTCGCAGCGGTAATGATTTTTTTCCACAAGATAATGGATGACCTGTACCGCCTCCAGCAAGACATGACACGCAGGCCCGTGGCGAGATCGAATGATGTCCCGCGGGTCCCTGGAGCAGTAAAAGCAGTTATGTATTCTTGATGTCCTTTTCGAGTCTGTATTTCATTTTCTTGTTGCAGTATAGTTTAAGTCTACTTTAAGTCTTTTGTACTTTTTGAGTTTCCAAGAAAGTATGTTGGAGTCTTTTGTAGTTTAAAATTTCCAAAAACGTTTGTAATTAATGAAAATTGGAAGTTTTATCTAACGAATAAAAATTTAAAAATGTTTATTTCCTTTTGTATTTATTCCTTGAACTACGTGATGATCTGATTCACGCGACGTCGTGATACGTAGGAAATCCGCATAGGATTTGATCATAACCTTAAAAAGGAAAATTTTCGGAAAAGAGAAAAATTACTGGAAGAGAAGAAAAAAAAAGAAAGTTCAAGGTTGAGAAACAAAGTCGGGATGAAACACTCAACCGATAAAAAATATTTAGAAAGCATTTAACTGCCTAGGTGCATCGCATACCCCCAACGTGCGATTCCATATGTGCTAAATGCCTCAATCTAACGTTTTAATGGTTCACTGTTGAGGTGTTGTTTAAAGGTGGTTGGTTTTTGCTGTAATCTGGCTTCACACCCATACTTCACCAGATCAAAAGGGAGTGTCGAAATGACATCTGAAAGTCACCTGCCAATCATCAACTCCTCTGAGGATAACCCAAGCTCGGCCATCCCGACATCTGAGTCAGCCACGACTGAAGAAATTAGAATTTTGCGTTGCCGCATGCTGGAAATGTGGGACGCCTGGTCTAAATGTCGGGAACAGCCCAGCACCATCCCTGATTTTCCTGAGTTGGTTCCCAGAACAGGCGGAACCTCCAACATACCTATCAATTACCCAGCTACCCCATTCAGGTACCCGACTCTATTAGCTCATTTCACCGGAATGCCTTCTGAGGTTTGCTCCCAGGCACTATTTTCCGGTGTGTCCTCCAACATTTTTTCCACACCACCTACCTGTGCCACGGCGCCGCCAACAGTAGCCGTCGGCCTTTAACTTTCAAACACCGTCGTTCCATCTGGACGCAACTCATGTTACTCCAAACTCATAAACTCAGCAACCTCGGCATGAAGCCGCCATGGGACAAGACAAAAAGAACCCCAAGCAGGAAGAGCTGGCTCCAAAAATGAAAAGCATTGAGCAGGGTCTCAAAAACATACAGGGATTAAGTAGTCAGAAAAGTGTTTCTTATGCCGACTTGTGCATGTTCCCACATGTTCACCTGCCTCTCAGGTTTAAAACCCCCAAGTTTGAGAAATATTACGAACACGGGGATCCTATTGCTCATCTAAAAAGATATTGCAACCAGCTGAGGGGAGCAGGCAGAAAGGAAGAGCTTTTAATGGCATACTTCGTGGAGAGCTTGGCCGGGATTGCGTCTGAGTGGTACATGGACCAAGATATATCCCACTGGGATATATGGGACGACCTGGCCCGGGACTTTGTCAGACAATTTCAATACAACGTTAGCACCAGACATGAATTCTTTGTCCAACCTCAAGAAACAATCATCGGAAAGCTTCAGGGAATACGCTATTAAGTGGTGTGAGCAAGCTGCCAGAGTAAAACCTGTGATGGACGAGACTGAAATGGTCAGCATTTTCTTACAAGCTCAGGAGGCCGACTACTTCCATAATATGATGTCCGCCATGGGCAAGCCATTTGCGGAAGCGATAAAAATCGGAGAGATGGTTGAAAACGGTCTGAAAACCGGTCACATTCTAAGCCAATCCGCCATAAGGGCAACTTCCCAGGCAATCCAGAGTGGGTCAGGAAATGCAGCCAATAGGAAGAAGAAAGAGGAATCAGCAATGATGGCCTCGAGTATAAGAAACTCCCGACAGCCCCGAGGCTATTTTTCCAATGCCCCACGTCATTTCTACCCCCACCAAGATGCGGCGTATGCCGTAATGCCTCAACCTTATCCACTAATAAATGCCCAACAACACTGTAATCAAAACCTAGCCCCACCACCCAGAATCAACCCTCCTCGCCAAGCTCAGTACAATCCTCGCCCTCCACAAAACAATACCCAGGAACCACCCAGAAGGACCAACTTTATGCCAATTGGCGAATCATACTCTAGCCTTTTCCTGAAGCAGGTCCAAATGGGTCTGTTGCAGCCTGTACCCCAAAACAGGAGAAAACCAAAATCCCCCTCTTACCGGTCAGGTACACAATGTGCCTATCACTCATGGGCCGAGGGACACGATACTGAGGATTGCTGGACCCTCAAGCGGGCAGTTGAGTGCTTAATAGAACAAAAAAAGGTGGTACTAAGGGACGAAGAAGCTCCCAACGTGAACAATAACTCATTTCCTGCTCAGAATAACGAGACTATTATTGGCATGATTTATGAAGACCGAGAATTTGATCCGGCTCTGAAAACTATCATCGCCATTACTGATGTAGAGAAGAAACCCAAATCGACACCAAAACAAGCTAAGGAGGAGAAGAAAGGTAACTCCACGCTTCTGGCCACAAGAGAGGTTGAAAAAGATAGGGACAGGGCCTTCTAAAGATGCCATTCTTTATGTTACCAGGGCACCTAGGAAGGAACAGTTTGTGTTAAGCCCTCCCAAAAGATTGCAACAAAACAAGACTATGCCTAATGTCCCGGAAATGTGCATACCGAAGGAGACTTATGTGGAGCGGGGGCCGATAATTTCACAAAGGCTGAATGAGCCCATGAATATTAGTCGCGCACCACAGAATTCCATAAAGGACACCACTGCCGTCCCCTGGAATTACAACAAGACGGTGGTGACGTACAAAGGAAAAGAAATTACTGGGGAAGCGAGTGAGATAAACTCATAAGAGAAATACCTCTACCTCGAAGAACTAAACAAAAGCAAGCAAAAACGCTTTCTGCCTAAGAAGCCAATCAGTGCCGGAGAGGCAGAAGAATCCTTCAAAAATATTAAAACCTCTGAATACGCCGTAATTGAGAAGCTCAGAAAATCCCCACTCAGGTCTCACTTCTATCCTTCCTGATAAGTTTAAACGAGCATCAGAAAATCCTGATCTAAACACTTAATGAAGCATATGTTCCGGCCGAGACCACAGTTGAGCAAATGGAAAGAATGGCGGAACGATTTTTCGAAGTCAACCGGATCTCATTTAGCAAATATGACTTGCCTCCAGAAGGGGCTGCTCACAATAAAGCTCTCCACCTAACTATTAAATGTGAAGGGTACTATGTGAAAAGAGTTATGGTGGACGGCAGATCTTGGGTTGATATTTTCCCTCTCTCGACCCTACAAAGAATGGAGATCAAGACTAAGAGAATTAGGCCCAACAATGTGTGCGTCCGCGCATTCGATGGAATCAAAAGAGACACAATTAGGGAGATTGATTTGGTCTTGACAATCGGCCCTGTAGATTTTGAAGTGACATTGCAGGTCTTAGATATGGATACTTCCTACAGTTATCTCATGGGGAGGCCTTGGATCCATGTAGCAGGGGCAGTGCCATCTACTCTCCACCAGATGGTTAAGTTTGACTATGAAGACCAGAAAATTATGGTCCATGGAGAGGACGAGCAATCTATTTACAAGGACCCATCAGTCCCATACCTGGAAGCAAGAGAAGGCAGCGAGCATATAGTCTACCAGGCTTTCGAGATTGTGGTTGCGGACCAATATGAGGAAGGAACCCCGTGTCCTTAACCCTTCCTATCAAACACATCAATTATGGTCGCTAGCGACATGATTAAATATGGGTACACACCTAGAAAAGGGCTCGGGGTGTCCTTGCAAAGCATTAAAGAACCTATCACCTTGCCTACCAGTAAGAAGTTCTTCGGCATAGGGTTTCAAGCTACTCCCGATGATGAAAAATGGGCTGACCAACGTAAGTAAGATGGTTGGATATTGCCTCAGCCTCCCACACATCACCGAATCATTCGTCAAGCCAAAATAAGTAGAGGAAGAGGAGGAGGCTTTTACGACCGAAGAAATTGAAGAAAGCTGCGGAGCAATGAGACATATGTTGTATGAGGCTCATATGGTCCAACCAAGAGAAGGCTCAAGCACAACTGAAGTGCAATATATGGGGCTTGACGCCAAGCTCCATAATTGGAAGGCTACTCCATTCCCAGTCAGGCGGGAGTCTTCGTAGTTCAGCCTTTCCATCCTTTTGCACTTCGAGTTATTCCATGGTGTAACTCGAGTGTTTTTAGTTTATTGCCTTTTTAAAATTCTGATGTAAGCCCTCCTATGTTCAAACTTCAATGAAATGAAATTAATATTTCATAGTCCACAAATCTCTTTATTCGTCCTAATATTTTTGCTATTTTTTTTCTCTTATCTCTCTTTTCAGTTCTAATAATGCGGACTTAAATAACATGACATCCTTGCAGACTTCATGCCCAGATCTTGATACGCCGTGTAACCAAGAAATAATGAATCAAGAACCGAAATATTATGAAGATGAGGCTTTTAGGGAAATAAATCGAGAATTGGAACAATTCGAGAATAAGCCTAAGCCAAACTTAAACGAAACCAAACCGGTTAATTTGGGTAATTCAGAAGAAGTCCGAGAAACCATGATAAGTATCTATAATGATGAAAGGACTAGAGATGCTTTGATCCAACTTCTTTTCGAATTCAAAGATGTGTTCGCCTGGTCCTATGATGATATGCCCGGAAAGAGTGTTGATTTGGTGGTGCACAAATTGCCAACCTACCCCGATTATCCGCCTGTCCAACAAAAATAGAGAAAATTTAAAACAGACATGAGTGACAAGATCAAAGAAGAAGTAACTAAAAAGTTATGAGCTGGAGTAATCCGAGTGGTCCAATACACTACGTGGTTGACTAATGTTGTCCCGGTACCGAAGAAAGACGGGAAAGTCCGAGTGTGTGTCGACTATCGGGATTTGAATAAAGCAAGCCCCAAGGATAACTTTCCATTGCCAAACATTCACATCCTGGTTGACAACTGTGCCAAACATGATATACAGTCTTTCGTAGATTGTTACGCTGGGTATCACCAGGTTTTGATGGATGAAGAAGATGCAGAGAAAACGGCCTTCACCGCACCTTAGGGCACTTACTGTTACCGGGTCTTGCCATTCGGACTAAAGAACGCCAGAGAAACCTATATGAGGGCTATGACTGCTATTTTTCATGAGATGATGCACCAGAATATTGAGGTATACGTGGATGATGTGATTATTAGATCTAGGACAGAAGACGACCATGTGCAACATCTGAGAAAATTCTTCGAACGTCTGCGTAAGTATGACTTAAAATTGAATCCAGCCAACTATGCTATCGGAGTTCCGTCTGGGAAATTGTTAGGTTTTATAATCAGTCGACGGGGTATAGAACTGGATCCGACAAAGATAAAGTCTATTCGGGATTTTACCCCTCCGAGAACCAAGAAAGAGGTCATGAGTTTGCTGGGTAGGTTGTATTACATCAGCAGGTTCATTGCTCAGTTAACCTCCACGTTTGAGCCTATATTCAAGATGTTGAAGAAAGATGCAACAATTAAATGGACGAATGAGTTCCAAGAAGCTTTCGACAAAATCAAAGAGTATCTGTCGAATCCGCCAGTGTTGGTCCCACCCGACCTAGAAGACCTCTATTCTTGTATTTGACGGTGTTGGAAAACTCTTTTGGGTGTGTTCTCGGTCAACATGATGTGATCGGGAAGAAGGAACAATCTATATACTACATGAGCAAAAAATTAACAAGCTATGAAGCCAAGTACACCTTGTTGGAAAGAAGTTGTTGCGCCTTGACTTGGGTTGCTCAGAAGCTCCGGCATTACTTGTTGGCTTACACCACCTACCTCATCACCAGGCTGGATACTTTGAAGTACATATTCCAAAAGCCAGTGCCCACCGGGAGATTAGCAAAGTGGCAAATCCTGCTTACCGAGTTCGACATAGTCTATGTCACCCGCACGGCGATGAAAGCTCAAGCCTTGGCGGATCACCTGGCTGAAAATCATGTCGATGAAGAATATCAACCTTTAAGTACTTACTTCCCGGACGAGGAAGTAAACTCAATCGAGGTAATTCCAGAAAACACCAACACTTGGAAAATCTTCTTTGACAGAGCTGTAAATGCAAAAGGTTTTGGGATCAGGGCAATTTTGATTTCGCCCACGGGACAACACTATTCAGCCATCGCCCGTCTCCGTTTCTTCTGTACAAAAAACACTGCTGAATATGAAGCCTGCATATTGGGCATGAACATGGCAATTGACATGGATGTAGAGGAGTTATTGATCATGGGAGATTCCGACTTGATCATCAAGCAAGCTCAGCGGGAGTGGGAAACTCGAGATGTTATGCTTCTTTCATATAGACAACATGTGGAGGATCTTGGTAAACAATTCAAAGCCGTCGAATTCAGGTATATTCCTCGATGCCACAACGAGTTAGCTGATGCACTAGCTACCTTAGCTGCAATGCTTCCATATCCGGGTAATGTCCATATTGACCCGCTAGAGATCCAAATCCGGGAAAGATATGGTTATTGTAACACGGTCGAAATAGATCCTGATGTCCAACCATGCTATCATGATATCAAAAGGTTCTTGAAAATAAAAGAATACCCGGAGCAGGCCAACGAGGACAAAAGGAACCATCAGAAGACTCGCCAACAGTTTCTTCCTAAGCGAGGAAGTGCTGTATAAAAGGACCCCTGATTTGAATCTATTAAGGTGTGTGAATGCCAAAGAAGCCGAAAAGATTATGAATGAGGTACACTCAGGAGTATGCGGTCCCCATATGAACGGATATGTCCTCGCCAAGAAAATCCTGCGGGCGGGATATTACTGGATGACTATGGAGAAAGATTGTTTCAGCTTTGTCCGGAAGTGCCATCAATGCCAAATACACGGCGACTTGATCCATGCGCCGCCTTCAGAGTTACACCCCATGTTAGCACCATGACCATTCATTGCCTGGGGAATGTATGTCATTGGGCCGATCGAGCCGAGAGCCTCGAATGGGCACAAATTTATCTTAGTTGCTATTGACTATTTCACAAAATGGGTCGAGGCAATCACGTTCAAAGCCGTCACTAAGAAAGTAGTGGTGGATTTTGTGCATTCCAAGATTATTTGTCACTTTGGCATTCCGAAGACCATCATCACTGATAATGCTGCAAATCTCAATTGCCATTTGATGAGGGAGGTATGTGAACAATTTCAAATCACATACCATTACTCCACCCCTTATAGGCCCAAAGCCAATGGCGCCATTGAAGAAGCAAATAAAACCATCAAGAACATCCTAAGAAAAATGATTCAAAGTTCTAGACAATGGCACGAGAAATTTCCTTTTGCATTATTAGGATATCGCACGACCGTGCACACATCGGTTGGAGCTACACCTTATCTATTGGTTTACGGCACTAAAGCCGTAATACATGCAGAAGTTGAAATTCCCTCCCTTCGGATCATTGTCGAAGCTGAAATTGAAGATGATGAGTGGGTCAAAACCCGGCTGGAATAGTTAACTCTGATTGATGAGAAAAGAATGGCCGCAGTTTGTCACGGGCAGTTGTACCAAGAAAGAATGGCCCGCACTTATAATAAGAAAGTGCGACCTAGGAATTTTGAAGTAGGGCAACTCGTTGTGAGACGTATCCTCCCACACCATGAAGAGGGCGAAAGGAAAATTCGCCCCAAATTGGAAAGGTCCATACATCATAAGAAAATTTCCACCAAAAGGAGAATTGTACTTGGGGGACATCGAAGGAAATGACCCCGAAACGGCTGTCAATGCAGATGCAGTCAAAAGGTATTATTGTTGACCTTTTCTTATTGATATTCATGATCGAAATGACGAAGGCTTTCATTCACGCTATCCCAAACACTACCACTTTTGTAAACCCTTTGAGATGGTTAATCTTCCTTGATTACCCTCTTTGGAACTTGAAGTATTGATAAAAAAAAGATGATGATGAAAAATAAAAGAAAAATCAAAATAAAAAGCAAACACAAAAACAAAACTCCCTGAACTACGTTCGACTTGATTCTGAAAGGATGCGTAGGCAGCCTGTCTCTGGGGTTCAGCCACACCAAAATAAAATTCCACATTTCCCCAAGAGTTTCAGCTGGGGCGAATGTTAGTTTTTCACCTAAAAAGGTCCAAAGTTGTAGCTCAATCCAAATTCTCTCTACCCAAAACCATGTTCAAGTCCTTCCCATCGATCGGCCAAAGATGTCTAAAGTTGGAGGATGTAGATGTTTGATGCTGATACAAGCAAATGAGAGAAATTAAAATGAGAGAGTCTTAACGGTGAAAACCCACACGGGCACCGTAAGGCGACGGTAAGAAGAGAAATTAAAATGAGAGAGTCTTGTTTGTGAAAACATTCAAACAGCACTACAAGGAGACGGTTAGAAGAGAAATGAGAGAGGTTAGTTGGCGAAAACACGCAAAGGAAGCCACTGATCGAACATGATAACGGGTCACTGACATGTACACAATCCAGGGCAAGGTTTCTCAATCTCGAGGTGATAGTTGTGATGAATTTCTGAGAGTCGGACGGTTTACACGGATCAGGCATCCAGTCTAAGAAGCATGTCATGTTCATCAAAGTCCGCATGCACTCCAGATAAGTCCTTCTTTCCTTTCCCCGAAAGGGATACCTCTTGCTTAAATTCATTTTCCATTCTGTCATTTATTTTTCTTTTAAATCCCTTTCGGTCTAACTCTGTTCCGAAACTAAGGCAAAGAAAGGATGGGAAGACTGATTTACAGGGTCCTCATTTGACACGGGCTAATAAGAAAAAGGCGCCCAGCCTCGTCAGGGGCATCAAGTCGATCTCAACTGGTCGTAGCGGCCGATGTTTCAAACTCAAAACCCTTGAAAGAGAAAAACTCAAACTGAAGTGCCTATAAAGGTGAATGAAGTTGAAAAGTGGGGTCCCACATGGATACCCATCTCGGCAAGGTTTTAAAAGCCGAAATACTCCAAATTCCCTAAGTCTAAAGTTGGAGGATAAGTCAGAAATGAAAGGGCAATAAAGGCGAAGTAAAGCTGGAAAGGTTAAGTCCCACACAACTAACCGTTGTAGCAGAATTTGAGGGGCCAAAAAATTCCCCCGATACTCCGGAAATCCAAAAGAAAAAGCAAGTGAAAGGCCTACAAAGGCAAAATAAAGTCGAAATATCGGGTCCTACGTGACCGATCGCCGCAGAAAAATCTGGAAAGCTTGGGTCCCTGGTTTTAAAAATGAAACCCAATACCCAGCAAATGAGCAAGCAAGTAGTTGAGATCATCGTCAACTGGGCCAAGATCAAGTAGTTGAAATAATCAAGGCCGCAAAACCAACCACCATTTCAAACTAACAAATTGTTCTTTGTTTGAAAATGGGGAAACATGTGCAGCTCAAAAGCAACCGTGCAAAAAGCAGGTGCAACCAAAAGAAATTGTGCAAGGGCTAGAAGGAGCTCTGCAGCATTGACTGCAAAAAGGGGAAGTTTCCTCCAAAAATCCTTTCGCGCATGCATAAAAAAAAAGAGAATACGAAAAGAAAAATAAGAAATGAAGTTGAAAATGATTCAAAACTTAATCAGCATAGGGTCCCCAATCCCTAGCCAAACTTTTTCCAACCAAGGACATTCCATTCCTTAGTTGATGCCAACATAGGGTCCCACTCCCTAGCAGACACCAGCATAACCTGGTGATCTTTTCTTTTCCAAACACTGGCATAACCCAGTGATCTCTTTTCCCCAGGAAACAACATAACCTGTTCACCTTTCCAGAAACCATCATAGCCTGGTGATGTTTTCTTTTCCTGGCAACGGCATAACCCGTTGATCACTTCCAGACACTGGCATAACCTACTGATCTCTTCTTCCTGGCAACAGTATAACTTGTTGACCTTTTCCAGACACCAGCATAACCTGGTGATCTGTTTCTTGACAACGGCATAACTCGTTGATCCTCCCCAGACACCAGCATAACCTGGTGATCTTTTCTTGACGACGGCATAACCTGTCGATCTTTCCAACATAGGGTCTCCATTCCCTAGTTGATTTTATTTTTAGACATAGGGTCTCGACTGCCTAGTCTTCTTTCCAACATAGGGTCTCCACTCCCTAGTTGATGATTTTCCAACATAGGGTCTCCACTCCCTAGTTGATTCCAGCATAGGGTCTCCGCTCCCTAGTTGATGATTTTTCGAATATAGGGTCTCCAATACCTAGTTGATTTTATTTTAGACATAGGGTATCCACTCCCTAGTCTCCTTTCCAACATAGGGTCTCCACTCCCTAGTTGATTTCATTTTTAGACACAGGGTCTCTACTCCCTAGTCTTCTTTCCAACACAGGGTCTCCAATCCCTAGTTGATTTTATTTTCCAACATAGGGTCTCTACTCCTTAGTTGATGCCAACATAGGGTCTCCACTCCCTAGTTGATGATTTTATTTTCCAACATAGGGTCTCCACTCCCTAGTTGATGCCAACATAGGGTCTCCAATCCCTAGTTGATTTCTATTTTTATACATAGGGTATCCACTCCCTAGTTTTCTTTCCAACGTAGGGTCTCCAAACCCTAGTAGATTTTACTTTTGGGCATAGGGTATCCACTCCCTAGTATATAATAACTCTTGGTACACCGTTCTCGGTCTTTCACTACTTTCAAATAATAAAGTAGCATAGATTTTATTACAGTAACTCACAAAACTTTCCTATTGAAAACCGTGGCAGAAAATTTCATTCGTTTGCTTTGATTTTGCGCAGGTTACAATAGATTCAAGACGACCAAAAGAAGACGTCTCAATTAAAAATAAAAGAAAAGAAGAAAGGAAAAGAGTTGGACTCCAAAGTACAGAAGCGGAAAAGATGTGGACCGCTCAAGACAAGACTGAAGTCACAAGTGGTGCATGTCCCTTCTTGACCCGAAAATACTGAAAAGATTGAGCCAGCACCTATAACTAACAAGCATCAAGGTCCGGATCAAGTCTGTATAAAAGCACCCAAGACTGAAGATCATGCTTCAGAAGACTAATAGATAGGACTCTTGTAACTCACAGTTGATAGGTGTAGTTTATTCTTTTTCATTTTTTGCTACTTTGGTGTAATAAGGAGCTCACCAGTAGTAACAGCACCAACCACGGTAAAACCACAATTCCATCTACCAAAACCTCCAGAACTACACTGACCTGATTCCTTTATAGCCAAGGATATGTAGGCAACCTTTGAAGTAGGGTTCGGTCAAACTTTTCAAAAATGCTTCACAATGAAGTATGCGAATGGGTAAAGTCGTTCATGACTGCTCACTTTATCTTTGCCCAAAAACTCTTCATGTTTTCGAGCAAAGAGGGGCAGCTGTGAGCACGTGATTTTTCACCTACCATATACTCCTACAAAATTCAATACAATAAATAAATTTTACAAATTTTTGTTGAATGTTAGTGGTTAATTTTGAATTGGTTGCATTTGCATATTTATAATTCATCTTTTAAAATTATTAAAATTACATCACTATTATCAAGGAATTATGAATTTATTATTTGTAATTAATTAAATTAAATAATTGACGGATAATGATTTTTTGATGTGATCTAGTTTTGACAACTAATTACTAAATTATCATTTTTTATCCAATAGATCATGTATTTAATTAGGAGTATAAAATTAATTGTTTTTATTCTTAATTAATCTGTGACTAGATGAAACAAGGTCAAATTAATTATTACATTTTTTTTAGGTTTAACTAGATTTAGTTTTAATTAAATTAATGGGGTTTAACTAATCATAGGACACTAATTAGCACCTGGGCAAAAATTACCAGGCCCAAAGTTTTTATCTACACACCCCATCGACCAAAGCCAAGGCTTTACCCGGTCCAACCCCCCATCTCCTAAAACGACCCCGTTTAAGCCACACTTCATCTTCAACCGTTGGATCCTCTTGATCCAACAGCTCACAACCCCACAACCCCTATCTATATAACTGTCCTAAACTACTCTCCTAACCCCCATGTCGCCCTAATCTTAACACCCCTCAGAGACGAACCCCTCACCCCTCCCGTCTCTCTCTTCTCTCCTTGGCACCCCGCCTGACTCCGCCGTCCCCCGCCCTAGCTCTACTGGTCGGAGATCGCCACCGGCGGCGGAGCACCACCAATCGACCCCAAAGTTTTACCAGAGGATCTCCGTTTCCTCCTTTACCCCGTCCCACCATTGATTTCCCCAAACAATCATACAATTTTGAGTAATTTCGGATCTAAAAACTGTCGAAAACCCTAAATCTCCTAAGGGCAATCTACTTCGACTCTGTGACTCAAACTCACATGAGTCGATGGCTGTTTACAAGAGTCGTCGATTCATGCGAGTGGGAGTCACTTTTGAGGGTCGTCGGAGTTCATCCAAATCCCTCTTACT
>ML413122.1:245545-260886 GCA_005239525.1 Nicotiana knightiana | reverse complement strand
CCCCCCCCCCCCCCTTCATTTCATGTTTCTTTTTCGTTCTTTTTTTTATGATAAAATCGTATGCATCACTATTTCAGTACATACGTTTATGACTGTTTCCATCCCTGTTTCTTGTCAATATGGTTCTCACCCAGTATGGTGCTTGTCTCCTCCTAACTAATTAGACCTTTAACTGCATATGATTGATTATGTAATGACCATTTTATATTTCTGTTATTAAAAGCTAATTAGGAAAATTGGTTGGTTTAGATATCATCCTCCTCGTTAGTTACTGTTCTTTGGCTTAGTGTTTGACGCTCTAGATTCAAATCTCAATTAGGTCTTTCCATACTTCTTGAAATTGATTGATAGTTGTAGCCCCAATATTGCTGTTTCATGGACTCGATTTAATTAGATCCAATTATTTTCTTAGGGTGATTCTACTTTATTCATATTCTTGTCTTTCTCTTTACTTAATTGCTACCCCCAGCCTCAATTATGTACATTATTGCCTAAGCAACTAACCTAAGCTTCACCTAAAATTGACTTGGTCAAATATTTATTTTAATCAAATCTTAGTTAGTCACCTAAGGTTAGTTAATCAGGTAATTATGAATAAATTGATTAGGAGTTGTTTACACTAAATACTTAAGATAAGTTAATTAACATCTAATAATAAACCTGATGTAACTACTAAAAGGGTAATTCTGGAGACCTTAAGGGGTAGTTTAGTATTTTGGTTGAGGGAATCTTAGGTGTAACAACCCAAGAACCTTCTAGAATTAGGAAATCAGATTTTTAAGGGGTAGAAAAGTAATTTTAAGGGCTAGGAATCTTCTAGAACAGGGCAGATGTCCCAAAAGATAAGGGTGACATATGCACTTGTACTTCCAGCTTATGGGATAAGGAATATGCCAAGCATATCCTATCCCAAATCCCCCTAGAACTACACACACCTTTTACCACTTAAGGGATCCCTTTTTTTAGAACTTTTTGGCTGCCTAAAAATCTGAATACATATAGAAAATACACTAGCTGCTGACAACAAAAATTTTCCAACAAACATCAATAGAGTAATAGAAAGAAAAATCTAGTTTATTTCCTTGAACAAAAATCCATCAGTAGGTTGTTTTGGGTTCTGAGTTTTGGTTCTTCTTTGGGTATTCTGATTTCGAGAATCTTGCGCATCCATATTCAAATTCCTGGGCTAATTTTCCTATTGGTACTGTTTGGTCTTAGCTGGTTGTTGATCTATTATTCGTTTGTTGTTTATCTCCATCTCCTCCTGACCTTTATTTAGTCAGGAGTTATGTTGTTTTTCTCTTTGAAAAGGTATGTAACCCCTTATTCAATAAATGAACTCTTTTCAGATCTGAAATTTTGTGCTATGCTGATATGTAAACTTGTTGGTTTGTTTGAGTTTCCTTGGCTGAACTTGTATGCAAATCTAAGGTCGAAATTGTGTGTTTTGAAACTTTGTTGAGTTATTTTCTAAACATCTATTGCAACACTAATTGGTAGAATAACGTTTGGTTAGCATGATTGGAGTTAAATCTGACCTTCTTTATGGTCAGGTTCATTCCATAAAAATGCATAAATTTGTTCCTTATTTGTGTTTTCTTTTAGTTGCTGAAGGGATCACAAGCAGAGGAACTTGTGTATCTTTAGTTATTGCTAGGATCTAGGGTTGTTCGATACGAATTAATGTTCTCCTAAGGGATAGTTGAATCCAATGGCTTTAATACATCGTTTATAAACATGCTTAATCTTTAGTTATCTTTATTTTCCTCAATCAGTGAGTTCACATATGATTTTTGAATTCATGTTAATGTTGGCATAATAGGGACTGAATCTGACACATTCATGATCAGATTCACTCCCTGATAATGCATAAAAACCCGTTTGATTATTTGGAAATAGCCAAGAAATGCAGGTTTGAGTCAGAAAGTTCTGAATCAAAGAGTATTGGTGAGCTTGCACAGGAGCAACAACTTTATTTTTCTTTTTTTTATTTCGTTGTTAGGAAATTGTATTTTCGGGATAGAAACTGTATTTTTATATTCTCATATTTGTAAAAATAGGCTGGACTCTATATAATTTCAGTCAGTAAGTTTTTCCTTTTCTTTTTAAATGAGCTCTCTCTTGTTACGAAATGGACCTCAACATTTTGGGCTAGGTCTTTAAAGGTCACTGCAACTGGGCCAGTCTCAATGGAATGGCTCTCTTCAAAGCTTAAACTAGCTTGAGCCCGTATTGTTAGGCCGGAAAAGCACGAAAGACCCAAAGTTCGAAGGGCTCTATATTGTCACATATATTAGGAATCTGATTATTAGGATTCACATAAGACTTAAAAATATGCCATCTAAATCTTGTATGATTCTGGTATTTAAGTAAAAAAAATTCCTGACACTTCAGGTTTCATTACTAATACCTATTTCTTTCAAATTCCAGAAATGTGTCTTAAAAATGCTTGTTTTAGAGTTAGCGAATTTTAGACAGTATCTTTAAATAATAACTGAAAATAGCTCGTCATCAAACCTGTTTCTGATCGTTTATCAACATCTAAATTTCTGTTTACATTCTTTGATTTAGGGATGTTTAATTAGATTGTATAAATCCTTCTTGCAAAATTATCATAATTAGGATTGGCCAAAAGGGTTAAATAACTATTGGGCTAAAATATGGCCATAGCCCAAGCATCTTTGTCTTTTAGGCTAAGTGATTTTAAGCTTAAAAAATCTCTTATCCTTTAAGTTGAAAAATACATATTTAGATTGAAATTTAGTAAATAGTCAAGTATTACTTCAAATAACCATAACCTACACTCGGGCGTGGAACCTCGTGCCCCCGACTCTCACTTCGAACATTAATAAAATCCCACGTAGCAATCACGTGTCTATTTCATGTGACGTGATTGCGATGTGTTCAAAAACAACAAGTGCACGCCATCGTGACTTGTTCTAAAGATAAATCCATAAGTATCCGAATTGGTTTATATATATCCCATAAGCTAAGAATACCTCTCTTAGGTGAAAATTAGAAAACCTAGAGAATAATTGAATACGGCTCAAAATAGGCATTTTAAAACTGTCACGATCATAGTCTTGACTATATAATCTACACTCGGGTGTGGCAACTCATGTCCCCAACTCTAACTCAAAACAATGATAAAATTAGATGTTGTAATTGCGGGTGCATTTCATGTGGCGCAGTTATAACGTGTCCAAAACAAACAAGTGCACGCCATCGTGACTTGTTCTGAGATAAATTCGAAAATGTCAAAAGCGACTTAAAATTAGAAAGGCTAAATAAACAGTAGGATAAAAATATGTAAATAATCAAATAATTAGGCCAACTATCAATAGTTAAGCGACCGTGCTAGAACCACAGAACTCGATTTCTGTTTCGCAGACATTTTTAAACAGAGCCAAAATTCTCCTCAGTTTGGGATTTCAATAAATAAATGGTGTCCCGGAACACCGTAAACAATTCGGGTGGCGACTCTGAAACTAATAAAATAAATTCCAAATCCGAATAATGTCACTTAAAGTGGAAAAACTCCCTTAATCTACCCTTTATTACACGGGGATTAACAAGGAGGTATGACAATTTGGATCGGGTGCCACGCCGCCACGGTTATGTTATTTGGATCGGGTGGCACGCCGCCACAGGCATGCTATTTTGATCGGGTTGCGCGCCGCAACAGTGTTATGTTGTGTACGATTCCCTATATCTATTTTTTTGTGTTTTGCTTTCTATTTTATGAGGAGAGTTCATAAAGAGTTGCATGAGTTGAGTAGTATTTTCCTGAGTCATTTCTTTATGTATCATGTTCGAGCTATGGCTTGTTAGTGTGTTATGGTATCATGTGAGACTGTTGGTCATGTTTGGGGTGATTTTTTGTATGGGCAGTTCATACTAGGTGAGACGAGATTATTGGACAAGGGATCAACGCGATAAGATTTCGTGAAGTATATTAAAGGACAAATACCATTATTCGGTTCATAATGAGGTGATGATTCTAGGCAAGAGGAGATATTCAATGATTTGTTAACTCTACAATTGGTTATGAATTTCTACACATCTCCTTTGTTGTGGTGGTATTGTAAGCGTTATAGCAGGACCTATATGTATGTCATGAGGTGCATAAGGAGCGTCAGATTCGTGAAATTTTGGCTATTAAGGTTCAGGGAATGTCATTATGGTTAGATGATGAATTATGCGGTGCATGGTGCTCATTTAGCAAAGGTATGCAGTCATGTTCTGGTACATTATGTGGTAGTTGATACGGTGTTCATATATTGGAAACAGGCTGGGCAATGGATTTCGAAGGATGAAGGCCTGGTTCTAAGGCCCACTGCCTAAATGAAAGAGGATATCTTTGGATTTGACCGAGCTAATGTACTCAATTGAGTGGTGGTAGCACGAGTAGGTGCACGGGGTGTTTAACAGTGGTTTCAGACAACTCCGGAGCAGTTCCTAGCACATTCGAGGACGAAAGTATGTTTAAGTGGGAGAGAATGTAACGACCCGACCGGTTGTTTTGAGCCCTAGAAATTATTAAGTGGTCCGAGGCCATGAGTAACTTCCTTTCAGGTGATATGACTTGTAGGTGTGGTCGGAATTGAATTTCGGGAAGTTTAGAGTCAATTTGGAAAGAAAATTCTCATTTTAGAAGCCTTAAGTTTGAAGAATCGTCTAAGATTGGATTTTTGAGTAAACGACCTCATAATCAGGATTTGAAGGTTCCAGCAGGTTCGTATGATGATTTCGGACTTGGGCGTATGTTCAGAGCGGGTTTTGGATGACCCGAGAGCGTTTCAGTGCATATTGTAGAAGTCAACATTTTAGAAAAAATTTCATAAGTCTGGTTTGAAGTGCATTTCAGTCATATTGATGTTCGTCAGGGATTTCGAGTCTAGGAATAGCTCCATATCGTGATTCTGGAGTTGGGAGCGCGATGGAAAGCGAATTAGGAGGTCCGTAGGTTATTTTGAAGTCATTTGGCTAAAGATAGAAATTTGAAGGTTTTTGAGAAATCCGACCGGAAGTGGAAATTTTGATATCGAGTCGGAATGCGATTCCGAAAGTTGGAGGTGCGGGCGTAGTCACTGCAGGTACGGGGAATGAGGAAGCCGCAAGCGCGAGTCACACCTGCGGGCTCACAATTGCGGGCGTAGTCACTGCAGGTACGGGAGGACTGGAGGTAGTGTGTATTTTTAAGACGGATTTGGCCATTCTTCTCCCCTTTTCATTTAGTGTGGTGATTTTGGGGAGCTTCAAGGGAGGATCTTCATCAAGCAACTTTAGGTAAGTGATTTCTTCCCATCTTTGAGTTAAAACACTTGGATTGTACATAGATTAGACATGAAATTGGTGGAATTTTGGGATTTTTGAACAAAGACCTAGAATGTGTATTTTTGGATTTTAACCAAGAATTTGGGCATGGGATTGAGAGAAAATCATATATTTGAGTTTGCGAGGTTATGGGTAATCATTATCTTCGAAAAGTTTTGGAATCGAGGCATGTGGGCCCGAGGGCTAATTTTGTCAACTTTCCGAGTGGAGTTGGGAATTTATATAAATTAAATTGTTATAAGTATTAGAGTATATTTTCAGTGGTTTGCCCGGTAGTTGGATAGTTTGGGGCATTGTGCATCAATTTGGGTCGTCGGAAGGGCTTGGAGGCCGGTTATGAATCTTCGGAGCGAGGTAAGTTTCCTTTATAACCTTGTGAGAGGGAATTGTCCCATAGGTGAACTAATCGAATATGTGCTACTATTTGTGGGGTCTATGTACGCACGAGGTGACGGGAGTCCGTGCGTAGCTACTATCATGCTTGTGTCAGGGTAGTCTAGGATCCACTAGCATGCCTTACCTGTTGTATTTGTAATTTTTCTAATGAAATTAGACTGTTAATATTATCGAATTATTAACTGAATACCTAAGAAGGTTGAAGTTTATTTCCCTTAATCATCTAGGAAGAGAATTAATTTTTCCCGGGATAATGGTTTTCTTGATAAAGCATGTTTTATTTTCCGTTCTTATAACCTTACTGATAAATTTATAATATTTAAAAACCTTATCAAACTTGACAGTGGGTTCTGGCACCATCACGACCTTAATGGATTTTGGGTCATGATATATACCGTAATATATACTTTTCATTTAATTATTCTTGTATTAAATTATTCATCCCTTCCATTAATCCACGCTTATTTGCTACTTGCCTTCAATTGTTTTACTTTCCCACCTTGATTGTCACACTTTTTACTTGTCCTATTAGTTTTGTAATATTTGTTGCAATTCCATGATGTAATTTCATTGCGTGAGTTGTTGAGTTTGAGACATGGATAAACTTATAAAGTAGTAACTTTGAATTCTTAGAGATTCTTTGATTATTATGTGGTCCCTTACTGGCTTGTAACTTTGCTCTTTTGACGTAGAAATTCTTGTAAACTTGAGTTACTGGATTATTTATATTTACCAAAATTATTTGTGGATCGGGTTGCATGCCATTACAGGAATTGAAAGATAATAAATTTAAATGGTGGAATAAGGGCGGATTATGATACTGATAAATGATGATATGGTGGGATCGGGTCGCGCGCCGCAACCGGTTGTATACGCGATACTTGATATTGATAAATGATGCTATGATGGAATAAGAGAGGATTATGATATTGATAAATGATGATATGGTGAGATCGTGTTGCGCGCCACAACGCATTGTGTACGTGGTACTTGATATTGATACAAGAAGTTATGGTGGTATCGGGTTGCGCACTGTAACGGATTATGTGTGTTGTAATTGTTGTTCTTCACGTTACCAAATAAGGATTTGGCTTCTGAGATTTTGTTCTTCACGTTCGTGAAGAGACTCTCGCGTTCATGAAGAAGGAAATCTCTGTTACACAAGTCTGACTTTGGAAGCTCATATCTCACAATCTATAAGGAATTTGGAGATGATTTAAAAATAAAAGTTGTAGCCCTTTGTGTTCAGTTTTCAAAAAGATAAACCATTTATCATTTCAAGTTGTGTACAAAAGGTTATGGTGGATATACTACAGTCTGTTCAGGAAAAGTTTGAAAATTGCTGCTGCACATGGCTAACTTTGGAAACATATACCTATCAATTTCTAAGAAATCTGGAGATAACAAACAAATAAAAGTTATAGGCTTTGGTGTCTAGTTTTTAGAAAGTCAAACTATTTATTATTTGGAGTTGTGTACAAAAACTTGTGTCCATTATACTAAAGGTTGTCCGGGAAGAATTTGAAAATCGCTGTTGAGGAATTTGTTCATACCGAACGCGAGGGGTTAATCGCGAATGCGGAGAACAAATCGCTGGGCAGAATAATAAAGTCCAAAAATGAGATTTCGTCTCATTCTTCCATTTTTGGACCAAGAAAGCTCGGGTTAGGCGATTTTTCAAGAGTTTTTCAAGGAAAACATTGGGGTAAGAATTCTAAACTCGTTTTTTGTATAATACATGAATCTATTGTTGCTTTTATCATGAAATTTGTGAATTGGGTTGAAAATGGTAGAAATTTTCTATACCTTAAATTTATGATTTGGAAGTCGATTTGTTATTGGAATTTGATAAAATTGGTATAGTTGAACTCGTATCAAAATGGGTGTTCGGATTTCGTTAAAATTCTCTCGGGTTCTGAGATGGGGGTCCCGCGTGGACTTTTTAGAATAAAATTTTAAGTCGACGTTTTATTATCCGAAATTTATTTTCCGATGAATCTTAATGAATTTATGCAATTAATTTTGCTAGATTTGAGCTGTGCGTAGGTCATTTCAAGCTAGAAGGCTATTTTGTAATATCAGCCTAACTCCAGAAAAGTAAGTATCTTTCCTAACCTTGTGTGGGGGAATTACCCCTTAGGCATTGAGTCTTATGTGGTAATTTTGTGATTGAAAACTATGTACGCGAGGTGACAAGTACATACTTGGTTTATATGTGCAAATTATATCAGTTAAAATTTGTAGACAACCTTATGTATTAAATTGGAAAATTGTTGGAACTTATTAAATCCCTTATTGGTCATGCCTCATTCCTTATTTGTCGAGGTTGATTTAATATGATAATTTGGTTTGATTTCCACTTGACCTTTATGTGAACTCTGTGTTTGTTTGAGATGCCATTTTTAGGGAAAATACTTTCATTATTGATTTTATTGTGAAAAATAATATTATTGTGGATTTCTTGGCTAGTTGTAAGATTTGAGCGCTTGAGGTGGAAATTGTGATATGTTGTGATATTTGAGCACTTGTAGTGAAATTTGTGAATGATGTGAGGAGCACTTGAGGTGTAAATTGTGATATATGTTGATATTTGAGCACTTGTAGTTCAATGTGTGAATGATGTGATAATTGAGAACTTGAGGTGTAACTTGTGACATGTTGTGATATTTGAGCACTTGTAGTGCCCCTGTTGATGCATATTTACTTTTAGGACTACAAGGCGGTACCTCGGTAGATTCTCCTGTCCTGCATATTTACTTTTAGGACTACAAAACGGTACCTCAGGAGATCCCTTGTTGAGCATTTACTTTTGGGACTACGAGGCGGTAACTCAGGAGATCCCATGTTCATCATTTACTGTTGGGATTACCAAGAAGTACCTCAGGAGTTCCCACGTTGAGCATTTACTTTTGGTACTATGAGGCACTACGTCAGGAGATTCCCTATTGAGCATTTACTTTTGGGACTACGAGACGATATATCGAGAGTGCCCTTTGTTGATATTTCTCTATGGCTGCACTTGTCTTTGGTTATTTTGTATTTCAGTGATAGGTAAATCCGTGTGTTCTTCCGTGATGTATTATTTGATTTTATTGGTGTTTGTATTACTTGTTGTAATGTGCTAGCTTTGGCTCTTTGTAAGAGACCCTGAGGATTTGTGTTTCTGGTTTTTGCTAGTTTTCAAGATTGAGTTATTTTGAATAAAAGAAATTGTTGTATACTTTAATTCTTATAAGTGTTACATCAAAATTAGAAACTATCGGGTGGTTCATTTTAATTGAAATGTTATTTTCTTCACCCAAATGATTTCTAAAATAAATTCATTTCTTTGTTGATTTCTTACTTGATTTAAAAATTTTAAACTTCCTTTATTGTAAATAAATTGATCATGTGGATCGTATATACATTGATATTATTGGCACGTGAGTGGACAATGCAGTTCTGATAGAAATATGGGCACGAGATGCCGTGAAGATATGAAAGTGGGTTGATACCCGTATTTTATGATTATGAAATGAGGTGTCACGGGGTAACTTTTATTTGAAATATAGTTATTTGAAATGATTACATTTGAAAGATTTTTATTTGAAAAACTTATAGGTGAAAGAATTATATTTGAAGGATTTGATTACTTGGTTGTACTTATATTTCTTAATTGTTTGAGCAATATTTATGGTGTTCTTGTTGCCTTGTTGTTTATATCGCTGCTTGAATTTTGTTGCTACCATTGCTAGTTGTTTTCTAGTACTATTGCATACTGCTATATTGCACAGGTTATTTGACTAGTGAGTGTCTTGACTGTACCTCGTCACTACTCCACCGAGTTTAGTCTTGATACTTACTAAGAACCGACCATGATGTCCTCATGCTACACTTCTGTATATTTTTGTACAGACCCAGAATCTGGAGATATTAGACTCAAGCAGACATAGTATGCTGATCGCAAGGATTCAAGGTAGAGCTGCTTGGTCATCGCAAGTCCCTTGGAGTCTTTCCATTTTTGTACTGTTAATTATTATTCAAACAATATTGAGTATTCAGTCCTCGAGATCATTTCATGTATTCAGTTAGAGTTCGTGACTCAGTATTACCAGTCTTGGGAGGTTGTATCATTATTTCTGTTGTTGGTTTTGATACTTATATTAGATTCTATTTTTTTTAAATGGTATGAATTGTTATTAAAATAGGCTTACTTAGTCTTAGAATAGAGACTAAGTACCATCACGACTTCTGTGGTGAGATTTATGGTCGTGACAATATTTATATTTCGTCGTTTATTAGTTTATTACCTTCTCTCAGACTATTCAATTTTATTAAGGTAAATTGATTTGGATTGTTAAAAATGGTTAGTAATTATATCTAACGTTGGCTTGCCTTGCTAGTGAAATGTTAGGTGCGTCATCATCGTCCCGAGGGTGGGAATTCCAGGTCCTGACAAGTTGGTATCAGAGCACCAGGTTGCCTAGGTCTCACGAGTCATGAGTAAACATTGTAGAGTCTGAAGGATAGGTACAGAGACGTCTGCATTTATCTTCTAGAGGCTAAGGAGTTTAGGAAAATTCCACTTCCTTCTTTCTTTGTAGTGTGATTTTATTCTATCATTGATGATTGAACCATTATATTTTTGTTCTCTCACAGATGGAGAGAACACGCACAACATCTACAGCCGGGCAGGAGCTGGAGCCCCCTATTGTAGCTACCATCAGGAGAGCTCAACCTAGAGCTCAGGCAGCAACCCTAGTGGAGCCTCATATTGATCAATAGGAAGAGATCGCAGCTCAGACCATATCAGTCGGACCAGCTCAGGTACCGGAGGAATTCATAGCCACACCAGTACTTTTGGACACCCTAGTCCGCTTTGTGGGCCTTAGGGAGAGTATGGCCCAGACCTGTGCATTTTCGGTGGCACCAACCATCTCTCAGGCCGGGGGAGGAGCACAGACTCCCGCTACTCACACTCCGGAACATATGGCTCCCCTATATCAGACTCCAACAGCCTAGCCAGCTTGGGTAGTTTAGTCAGTTGTTGCAGCACATGCCAGGATAGGCTTGCTATGTCTTCTGAGGACTAGATGAGGCTGGATAATTTTTCCAAGCTATTTCCTATTTATTTGAGTGCTGCATCTTTTGAGGACCCACGAGATTACTTGGACCGTTACCATGAGGTGTTGCTTAACATGGGTATTGTTGAGACCAATGGGGTTGACTTTGCAGTATTTCAGATGACCAGTGTCGTGCCCCATTTTCTTGCGAGATCGGGATTTGACATTTGAAAACTCTTTTAAAGGAGGCACTAAAAGAGAAGAGTTTCCACCTAACTATTTTTAAGGTGCCTTCGGGCACCTATTTGCAAATAATTCCATGTGACTAGTCTGTGTCACCAAAGATCGGGTAAGGGCTCAAATTACCTCAAAGAGAAGATGTTATTCACTCTTCGAGATCCATAACTATGGGTACGAGCCGAGTTTTAAACTATGCGGATTATGTAACTAAGCTAGGTGACGAAATAAACAAAGGGAAATGTAGAAGTCGAAGAGCCTTATCATAATACCTGAGAATTGGTACAAATCCTTAATGATTACAATGATACTACTAAATTTGTATATGTTAAATGACTAGGTATAAATAACAAGTATATAAATAAAAAAATGGTTCCTAAGTTTTTTAGCCTAAAGGATCACCCCGTGCAACATAAATAATACTTCGCAACTCCCTTAAGGTAGGAGTTGCTCATATTATTCAGTGGGCACAAACTATCATCTCTTGCTACGCAATTACTATGTTAATGTTGTTAGACAAGGCGCTCTAATTCAATTCTAAATCGTATCTTATGCGCACACTACCCGTCCCGTACCTATTGTCCAGGAGGATTTGGATCAACTATTTGGATGGTTCTAGACTTCACCTAGGTTGCTCAAAATGGTAAAATGAATCGACATTAAAAACATATAGGACTTCACATAAAGACAATTAAAGGCCCAAGTTAGCCTCCACAAATAAACAACAAATGCACGCGGGCAACTTAGGCAGTACATAGTATCAGAATCAAGATTTAGAGTCCTATAGGCATGGTTTCTAGGTGATTCTGAATCACAACATCGTATGTGCATCATTATTATTCTAAATTGCTTAGGAGGGGAGACAGTAAACTCTTTGAAGACTCCGGATTATAAGCACCGATTTAATAAATAGGCGTCTTAGGCGGGTGACACTGTCCTATAGGCATGATTTCTAGTAGTGGCATAACTTAGGCAATGAAACAACTTTGTGAGTCTAGTATTAATAACATATATCGCATAGCAAGTCTTATGCGAGTAACAACATCTTATAGGCAGGATTTCTAACAATTGTCCTTATTTGCGGGGGCTGCATACGCACGAAGTGACGAGAGTCTGTGCGTAGCTACTATTATGCCTTGTCAAGTTGTTAGGACTCATAAACATGATCTAGCTGTTGTATCTCTGATCTTGTAGATGGATTAAGTAGCCTAATGCCCTCGAATCTCACATGTGAAGGCCTAAGGGGTTTTTTCTTGAAGTTGATATCTCTAAAATTCTTACACTCTTAGTAGGTTCCCTGCTAAATTATATGGAAACCTCCTGCTAATCATGAATTTATGTGGGAACCCGAGTCGCATGGATGATTCGCGAGCGGGGTAGCCCTAATATTATATTAACCCGAGTCGCAGGTATGATTCGCGAGCGGGGGTGGTCTTGGTATTATATTAACCGTGTCGCATGTCGATTCACGAGCGGGCCAGATAGATGCATCTATGGTTCGGGTCGTTCAACCCTCAGCAGTGCACATTTACTTTTCACGTCATAATGACCGTACACTCATAGCATGTTATATGCTTTGGTAATTTGTGAGAAGTCATGTAATTGTAACTATTGATTTCATGAAAAGAAAGAAGGTTAAATAGCTTGTATGCCATGGAAAAAGGATGGCGCGAGGGTACTGGTGATTGTTATTTGAGGCTCATTTCCTTATTACTGTTCATTACTGCTACTACTGGTTAGCCTGTACTTATTCCACATCGTCTGACCCTAGTAAGTATCACGTCGACCTCTCGTCACTACTTCTTCGAGGTTAGGCGGGATACTCACTAGGTACATATCTATTTATGTACTCATACTACACTTCTGTACTTAATTGTAAAGGTTCTGAGGCTGGTGCATCTGGTTATCCGACCGGAGCTTGACGTGTATTCTGGACCTGATTCCACGGTGAGCTTCCTTCCTTGGCGATTCTCAGCAGTACTATGGAGTTATCTTTTGTTTATTTCTGTCTACTTCTTTCACACAGCAGTACAATTTGTATCATCTTTTGTATATTCTACTAGTTTGCCTGTTGGCTTGTGACACTAATTCCTCGCACAGACATAGTAGACTCTATATTTTGGGACTGTATATATTGGTTGGTGATCATTGGGGCTGTATTTACTTAAGTTGGTTAATGTATCCACTTTTATTTAAATGATCTAATCTTAAAATTTTGGTAATTGTGGGGTTGGTATGTCAAATAAGGATAATCTCACTAGTAATCAACTGTTGGCTTGCCTGACTCCGATGTTGGGCGCCATCACGACCTGTGTTCGAATTTGGGTCGTGACAAAAACAACAGAAGTAGTTGATTAAAAGATTAGGGTCATGTAGTCATAGTATCGAGATGGGAAGTACACTAAAAGTAATAGAAGCAATTGACCAATGTTTTATTTGAAATCTTGTAGGCATGGTTTCTAGGTTGACAAAGAATATGTTATACATCCTATAGGCATGCTGTCTAAACGCACATTAATAACATAGAAATCAAGTATAGTGACTGTGAACAGGTTTGAGGTAGTGAGTATTAGTCAAATTAGGTGAGATATTTGCGGTTCCTATAGACATGATTTCTATTAGCGCGAATAAGTAGAGCAAGTCAAACAGAATAGCAAATAAAACACATGGTCCCTACAGGCGTGTTCTCTACCCTTTGTGCAAGAATAAAGCACACATATTTCCCAATTTCACTAAAGCCCCAAGTATTTCTTTACAAATCATTACACGCCTAAAATGAAGAATACATGCTCGAATATTACAAGCTAAATTATTACAAACCCTATAAGCAGAGCAAGCCCAAAGAGGAATAACCCAACAACTTCAAGGTTTTCAGTGATCTCATTCTTCACAGAAAATAGTAAAACCAGGTATAGGTACACCCTAGGACATTAGAGTGTATCAACTGCATGACTCGAACACAAACCCATACCATGTCTGAAGGGGGGAACTAACTTACCCAGTAATGCGAGACTTAACCACATGAGTAACCAATTCATAAATTAATCAAACCTCTCGAACTCCACATACTTTCTTCGGACTACAACTAGCATTAGTTTAAACCAGAGCAGGTAGATAAGATCATACAGAGTTATATACATAAGGTGCTAGTAGTTCAAAAGAGAGGATGGAACATCATAAACCAACAGAAAATCCCAAATAGAGTTTCAAGATATAATATGATCTGAGATTAAATTAAAGAAAATCTTGCCAGAGAAATCTTGCAGAATCACACACTAAAATAAGTAACATACTTAGCATGAGGGTCTGGTGCAAATATGATCAATAATAAATAGGCTAATGAACATAGTCTATAACAATCCACTCAACTGGGAATGAAGACTTTAAAATTATCAATCATACACGAAGGTTTAAGTAGCACCAAGATGCATAGTGGGTAAGGATATGTCAAATATAGGTTAACATGACTAGCATGCACTAGGCTTAATCACATATGGGGGGGGGGGGAGAGGCTAGACATGAGATTTTTCCTTAAGGTCTCAAACAGGATTGCATAAGTCCAAGATTACATTAGAACTTAAATGACATGAATAATAGGCCCTAGCTAATCAATACAACATCAAGAACTTAGCAGGCTGGACATGCCCAATAATAAGAGTAGACCCAAAGAAGAATAACCTAGCAACTTCAAGGTCTTCAGTGATCTGATTCTTCACACAAAATAGTAAACCCAGGTATTGGTACATCCCAGGACATTAGAGTGTACCGGCTATATGACTCAATTACAAACCCATACCATGTCTGAAGGGGGGAACTAACTTACCTATCAATACCAAACTTAACCACATGAGTAACAAGTTGTTCATAAATTAATCAAACCACTCGAAGTCCACACACTTAATTCTTAGGACTACAACTAATAATAGTTTAAACTAGAGCAGGTAGATGAAATCACACAGAGTTATAAACATAAGATGCTAGAAGTTCATAACACATGATGGAATATCACAAACCAAGAAACAATCCTAAATAGAGTTTCAGGATATAATGTGATCTAAAATTAACTTAAACACAATCTTATTGAAGAAATCATGCAGAATTACAGACAAAAACAAGTAAGATACTTAGCATGAGTATGGTGAAAATATGATCAAAACAAACAGGCTAATGAACATAGTCTATAACAATACACTCAATTGGGTATGAAGACTTAACATTATCAGTCATACGCGATGGTTTAAATAGCACCATAACTCATAATGGGCAAGGATATGCCAAATATAGGTTAACAAGACTAGTCTACACTAGGCTTAATCACATATGGGGGGG